>JAGVSQ010014200.1:0-10728 GCA_022683975.1 Rhyacophila evoluta
GCACGTGGTGTCCATATGCTCCACTTAGGGAGCGAACATGGAAGAAGAAGAAGTAGATCCATATGCTCCATGTTGGGAGAAAGCATGTTATATATATACATATGTATATATTACTTACTTCTGTTACATTTATTTATTATGATATGATAAAAATTTGATGCGTATTTTGTTTTTTTTATTGTTTTTAAAAATCATTTTCCAATATATTTTTAGAATTAATAAATAGCTTATAAAAAATAGCACCCTAATAAATTAAAGCTTCATAGATTTTAAAAAGCTCATTAGCACTTGAATACCGTTGCAGTTTGCGTACAGTATGAAGAAATTACAATTGGATCGTGTAAAAGGTTGTATTTATTTTTTACTGTTAACTATGAACGGAAGGAAGGGTAAGATAAAAGACTACGGAAGACCATTAATAATGGAAAATTAAAATGGAAACATAAAGAACTTGAGATGAGAGGTAAGTAGGGAGGGTCTTCCCCGGAAATCTCTCGAGGAAAGAGGCATTATTAAACAATTGGTTGGGAAATTTTACAAATGAATTTTTGGTGACAATTTACAAATAAATCTGTGGCCTAACTAACGATATCGTTAATATATGTTTATACCATGAATGAGTCGTTGATATATACACATTATATATCAGTATAAAAGTATACTATCTCTGTTTTCTTGATACATAGCTCACAATATACGTGATGTTTTCACCACAAGACTACGTTCCCAAATATATTGATGCTCCAAATAACGTCATTTATAAATAACGTCACTCTACTTGATATAATATACACCATTCCAAAGTGGAAGTGGTGATGTTCGATATCTTCTATCGTATGGATAACAAACTAAATCATGAACTTTTAAATAATATATTTTATGTATTATTTAATTTTTATAAACTAAGGTCGAGTTATTGTTACAATTATCTTGATATTGTTGTTAGTTATTCACTTTACACATCTTGTTTTTACGCGTTCTTTTTCAAGAACCAATCCAAGTTTATATTGCCATATAATAGTATTTTATACCATATATTTTCGAAAAGTCAAGCTTGTTGGCCTCAATAGTATTAAAATGACCACTCCAGATATTATATGTATGTTCGCATTTTGAACGTCCATATTATTGTATGTTACAAGGATGATTGAATAGACGATTGGCTGTGCGATTTGCTAACAACTTCATTTTTTATGCATATCTCCCCCAGTAGCGTAGAGTTTATCGTGGGGGCCGAGCAATCAGGGGATTGCAGGTTCGACTCCTACATCTGTCAAATACTTACAAATCCAAAAATACAAGAGTGGATGCTCATTGGGTTAAGCCACTTTCTGATGAACAATTCTCGTGAAAAATAATCTCTCAAGACGTCTACACATTGCGAAGGAACATATAATTCACTTTCAGAGTAGATATCTTCACATTGTGTATGTCCATATGCTCCACTTTGAGAACAAACATGGTTTAAGTAATCATTATAATAATAAAGCCTCTGTGGCTACGCTGGTAAACATATACACTTCATCACCAAAAGTGCTGGTCAAAAGTCTCAATGCAGTTGAAATAAATTAATTAAATTAACTATTTACGTTCATACATGCCTTTCGTAAGGTATGACATGGTTATAAATTGAAATTAGAATTAAAATCTGTATTTATAAAAGTTGTTTAAGATAGTTAAAAGCTTTATATATTTTTTTGGAATCATTGTTGAAAGCTCGTTTTTTCCATAATACTTATTTCAATCGATTTATTTTACTCAATATTTTTGGAAATAGTTTGGCTACAGTAAAAATAAAACAAAATATAAATAAAATTTCCACCGGAGTTTATTTCATAAATTGATATAGTCAATAGTTCTATGTTTATTTGTGAACAATAAATAATTCATATAATTTTTCTATGTTGATACATCATTTTTATATACAAAAACATATGTCTTATCATTAAGAAAAACAATCCTTCGTTTTACAATATATTCGATAAAAAAGTGATCCTCTCAATGAGAATAATAAATTTATCAGTACATTTTAAAAAACATTATATTTAATAATATAATTAAATTACTAATTTTTATTAATTAATAATAAATACAACTGTCGAAATAATTTGTTTTAAAAACTAATGAACATTTATTTACAAAAAAATATTTGATAATTTTAAATATTCCAGTATTTATTTAACAATTCTTATCAAAGCATTTCGATACAAATATTTTTAGTAATAACTTGAAACACAAAAACATTTCTCAATAATTTACAAACTATTCACCAAACGGCTTAGTAACTTATCTATTCAAGATTAAACGTTTATTTGTATGCTTGCCTATTATTAATAATATAAACAAAAGCCTTAATTGGATTCATTTAAAAACTGAATATTTTATTTATTTAAATGAAAAACATTTTTATTTACAGTCTTTTGAAATTACTAACAAAAAATTGTTTGGCTAACTATTTACATTCTTCAATATTTCATGTTTTCAGACATAAAATTGATATAAAACGTCTGGAAAAGGATAAATTTATAAGTACTTTTATATAAATAAAGGTCGAACATAACAAGATAGATATAGCTTCTTTAAAACATTTAAAAATTTTAAGGATTAAAATGGAATAAGAAGAAAAAAACATTTTTTATGAAATAGATGTAAATAAATATCTATTTAATGACTACAAAACTGGATTGCGAAAGTTAACTGGAAGGGTAATCTCGAATAAAAAATATTTATAAATTTATCATTTAGAGTTAAAGTGTATAAATTATTGTATAAAATTTGCTAACAACAATAAAGTATTGATAGTAAAAAAGTCAGTAGGAAGTAAATGATTGTATGGTGTTTTAGTTCAAAGAAATAATTTATTTTCATGGTTTCATAAATTATACTTCATGGTTCAGGCTTCTTAAATAATTGCTTAATTTGTGTATTGGAGAATATTTTTTATTCAAATAGTAGGTAGCTATTTCTCACGGAATTATAATAAAATTAAGGACACTGATTGAATTGTTGTAATTAATAACACAAACTATATCGTGACATCATTTTTAGCTAGTATATTTAATAACTTTATTAAATTATCTTTCTTCAAATCGATAGATATTTTAATTAGTATTATAATATTAAATACACTGATTATTTTGTATGATAAATAACACAGTTACGACTTTATTTATTATATAGCAAACCTTTCCATTGTGTGCATAGTAATTTTATAACGTATACATTGAAATATACACATATCGTATTAGATATTCATTCAAAACTTTACAGCTCTCAATACAAATTACTTTATTTGGTTGATTGGTATGAAAATAATAAATATAAAAATTAAAAAGTAATTAATAACAAACTATCAGGATTTCCTGCATTATATTTTCTTCTAATCTAAATGTAGTTAAATTTACATGTAAACTATTTTTTTAAGAGTGCAGTATGTATGTTTTTGGTAAAATATTGATGGTTTGATACTTGAAACAAGTACTGAAGATCATTCAATTTGTCACGCAAGTTTACTAAAATCAATAGTATGTTATAAAACGGATTAAGGTTTTAAAATCTTTGTTAAGATGGTTAATATTAAATAGAAATTGTAAATATATATATATGTGATTAGTTCCAATGGTATTTAGATCGATTAATAACCCTAAATAATACAATAAAATACAAATTATCGCTCACAATTTTCATACACGATTATTTTTAAGCACCTCATATGTGTTTGTCACTATATCTCTAATACTATCACACGCGCATTTCGCTCATAGCTGCCTGAGGGAGGCCTTGATTTTCACCATTCGAGTTATTCACGTTTCCACTTTTAAAAGTCCCGTGAGTAGCCCTGAGACTTTGAGTGATGGGCGGACTATCAGATCTTCTATGCAACGGCGGCGAAGAAGGCATACTTAGATGCATGGTGGCAGATCCATTAGGAGGTAGAAGGATGCCCTGGTGATGCATTTCGGCCATCATGTTGTTTGTGTTTATCAAATGCTGCTGTTGATAATGTACTGAACTATTTTTTGGTAATGTAGCAACTGACGACATCGTCTGATGTAATCCAGCGTTCGGATCAAAATTTTTTTGGATTCTATTTTTGTGTGGTAAAGTCAAACTGTTACCCACCATTACGTTTGGGCTCGGAGGAGGTGCTTTGACAAGAGCTCCGCTGTTAATCTGCATTGTTGAGTTTCCGCACAAATGAGGTCCTTTATAATCTAATGAGTCATTCTGCGCTGAATTGGAGTTTTTTTTCTTTCCATGTTTGTGAGCCTGAGTTTCAACGTCGACAATAACACTAGCATTCTGCGAGTGGTCGATATGGTAATGTGAATGCTTTCCGGATAAAGGATCAAAATTCGACTTTGTACTATAATGCTGGATGTTTTTAACATCGAGTCTCGTTTTATCTCTTTGATAATACACCCCAGCGAATATAAGAACATTTAAAATCAATAACGAGCAACCTATAGCGATCGTAACGCTTAAAGCTGTTGAATAGGCTGCATATCCAGCGGCTTCCAAGCTTGCAAGAGGGTCGTTTGTAGCGTTACCATTACCAATATTCCCTGGAATACTTGCAGGGATAACTGTGACGCACGTTGTTACTACGGTATCAGCAGTCGTTAAAGAGACATCCACGAATAAAGTGTTATTAGCAATGGCTTGCTGTCTCCGGAAAATGTCAGTTGAGGTCTCGTAAGGCATCGCTCGTGACAGAGGATCCGGTCGCACGACGCCGTCGTATAAATCGGCGTCGTTATGGTTCCGGAAGAGATTGTGACGCGCCACGACGTCCTCCATGCCGGCACGGTGCAACTCCGGAACTAGTCGCAGCCACACGGATAGCTGGTGTGCACGGAAGTGGTTTTTCATACGCGGTTTCATACCTGAAAACAGAGCGAAAGTTTAGTTTCAATTAACTCTAGCGTTAAACATGTACATTCAAAGTTTATAAACATACAAATCTCTATAAATTGTATAATAAATAACAACTCCATAAGTAAAAAATGATAATTTAAAATTCATGTAAGAGTAATACATCAAGTAGCGTAGAGCTTTAACGTGAGTGACTTGCATCCAGGGAGTTCGGGTGCAACTCTTACATCTGCTATATTTAAAAAAACATTTTAATAATTTGTAAAAATAGCATTTATGTTTACTACGGTACATTTTTTATCGACCTTCAATCTAATACAATTCTATTTAAACTATTTATTTGTAACTTTAATATGATTTTTTTTTTGTTTATCAAAAACAAGTATTTAAGAAGTAAATATTGTGTGTATATATATGAATATATAAGTTATAATACAATCCCCTAATTATCATATCGATTGTTTAAAGGTAAAATGACGTAACTCTCATTTTTTTTAAAAATAGCTCTTATTCGATAATTAGAATGTATATAACTTAATACGCGTTCCATCAAAAGGATATAAGCTACAACTACCAACATAATATTTAAATTTAGCTTTTGAGTTTTAAAAAATGATGGCTTGTAAAATTGGCGACGACGAAAAAAAGCTTCCAACTAATCGATTCTATTGGTTCACTTAAATAACTTATTAAATTAATATTATATTTGGTAAATAAAACACTGGTTTCAGTCTTCGTGCACTTCAAAGTTTTGTCTATGTAATGTTTTGACTATGACTCAGAATCATTAAATAACAGCTTTTTTTAGCTCCTGTAAAACGTATTGTATGTGGGTTACGTTTTTATTTTATTTTAATTTTTTTAACCTATGCTTTCTCTAAAAGTGGAGCATATGGATCTACACAGTGTGAAGATATCCATTGCGAAAGTGGAGTATATGGATCTCCGCAATGCGAAGATGTCTTGACAGACTATTTTTTACGAGTATTGTTTGTCAGACAATTGCTCAATTCAATGGGCATTTTTGCATTTTTAAAAAACCCGACAGATGCGGAATTGAACTCGCATTCCCCGGATTGCTAGGCGCGCATGCTGCCAACTACGCTACTGGGGAGACAACAGTCGAGATGGATGAAGAAAGAAAAATTAAATAAAAAAAATACTTCAAGTTAAAATATTTTAAGTTCTCTTTTTTAATTCATTTGAATAAACTTTCACTATTTCATTTGACCCGAAGTCAATTGTAAGTCCATTCGGATGATTTAAACAAATGACTTTATTCAAATTTTTAGATCGCTTTACCAAAAGGTGAAAGTGCTATGTGGTACAATTTATCAATGCCGAGCTTATCGGTCTGCAATTCCTAACACACATAGTTCAATAAACTACGCAAACAGTCGAACAAATCTATGCTATGAACATTATACCTACAGTATATGATTTATCAAAGAGATTTTGCAAGGCGAAATGTGATTTAGAGGCAGCGTGCGGTTGCCACCCAGTCTGGCAGTTATGACAGAGAATTCTACAGGGTATTCCAAAATTTAAAACAAACTTTTCTTTATTTAATATTAATTATAAATAAAATCTGGCTGATGACTGAATAGTTTGCGTGCATGCTTTGAAACTGGAGAACGCGGTTTTTTTCCCCAAGTCATATTTAGTATTAAAGATACTCGTTAAATTGAGCAATTGCTTGATAACCAAATCTCGTAAAAAGTATCTATTCAGATATGTCATTCTATTGAAAAGATCCATACACACACTTCACTTTTGGAGAGGATATGATATAAAACATCTTTGCATATTAAATTTAAATGAATATATATTTTTTTATAGTATGTTCGTTCCCAACATGGAGCATATGGATATACACAATGTGAAGATATCGACTCCGAAAGAGGAGTATATGGATCACCGCAATGTGAAGATGTCTTGACAGATTATTTTTTACGAGGACTGTCAGACAATTACTCAACCCAATGGGCATCTAGTCCTGCATTTTTCGGATATTTAAAATCCGATAGATGGGGATTTTAACCCGCATTCCCCGGACCGCTGGGCGCGCACGCTACCAACCGATATACTACCATAAGCGAATAAACATATATAAACGATATACTACCGGAGATATATATATATATATATATATATAATCAAAAACTGCATATTTTTGAGAACTTTAAAAATAATCCAAATAATAAAAAAATAATCTATATTACTATTTTTATCTTATTATTAACAATTGTTTAGCATGTTATAGTTAATTACTTAATTTAATTTGTATCCATGGCTCTGGGCTTAATACAGAAAATCTGTAATCGTATTACATATAATATGATATAATATTTGTTTTATGATCGAAAAATCAAAAAAATAAAAAAAAATGGCGAGTAGAGAATATAAAAGAAAACCTTCCAAGCAAAGTCCTTAATTCATTTAAGTGTTTAGAAATAAAACAATATTTAATATGCCTATTTATTTTTATCTATGAATTCTGTGGTTGACTCGATCTCATACGAGTCCATAGAACTCGCTTAAATTTTAATAAAGTATTTATGTATTAAAAATTACAGAGTTACCCGAATCCATAATTTTGTGATAAAGGTTGTGGCAGTTTATTTAAAATGAACACATTTTAATATCACCCTGTAGAAATCTGCGCTGAACGAATTTTCGTCGGATATGTTTTTTCGTTTGTTGTTTTTCAGAAATAAAGGAAAACTAAAATCAGGATAAGCGAACTAGGGCATATAAAAATTCTTAACAATGGACAATAAGCGAGTATATAATAAATGTGAATGCAATATTTCGAACTCATACTTAACCACATTTTATCTAAAAATACATTAAACATACATAAAACATTTCGTAAAAAAATATATATTCGGTTATTTTAAAACTGTTATTTAATTCATTAATCCAAATTTCAAAACTGTATTATTATGATATACGTTATTATTATTATCAAAATCCTTTCTTTCAATTTCTATGCCCGCTTTGACAGTGTAGCATATAGGTTTCAACATTGTAGACTCAATGAGATATTTTTTTTTCATGAGATTTTTTATCAGTGAAATACCCATGCCATTAAATATTCAGTTGCCCAACTTTAGATTTTTAAAGTTCCAGTATGTGAGAATCAAACTAGTACAATGGCGCTGCGAAAAGAGCACTTCAACTTTTTGGCAACCGGGGGATTCGTATTTATACTTTTTAGTAAATTTGGCATGGTATCCTATACCGATAATGAAATTCTTCAACTTCTTGCTTAGTGGTAATGCTCGGTATAACATTTAACAAAAATAATTGATTGATGAATCGGATAAATTGTGCAATTTCGTTGGGAAAATTATCTTAAGTTATTTATTTAATGGTGTTGAAAATTGTGCTAGAGTTTAAGCCAATTCGTTTGAAAGAAAAGAACTTCTCAAGTTGGTTCGACCAGTTGTCAGATCGGTCAGTTGTTTGCGACTTGGTTGCTACAAAAGATAATTTTCTAGCTTTGAAAATTTAGAATATTACTGTGAGTAATAAAGTATATACTCAACATGATTCGATATTAATATGTCTTAGTTAGATTGAATAGTTATTACGGAATATCTATGGCATGGCAGCCAAAGTCTGCTCCCGGGACACTTCTTGCATTATGACGATCGCCTCACGTTCGATATTCTACGGTATACGCCTAAAAGATAGGGTAGGAAAATGTGTTCAATAACTTGTGTTAATTATATTTTATAAGTAATATGTAAGTGTGATTACTCGTGGTAATAAAAATGTGTAAGTTTTGTGATACATATTTGTAAGTTTTTTTATCATAACATCACGTAAACGTTTTCTTGAGAGGTTTTACGTAAATTAAATTTAGAAAAGCCACACGTAGTTGAATTTCACGGCTGAGTTGAAGCAATCATCCCATTTCGGAGAATTGTCATTGAGTGATTGATTGCCGCAAAATCCTACGTTCTAACAGTGAGAAATTCACGCTAGCACTATAACCTTGCACGTATGTATCCAGAACACGTTACCGAAAAAAACATGATTTAAAACAGAACTCAAGTTGTCTGGAATATATTTATTTTGTACCAGATGCTAAATTATAAATACTATATCGAATAAATTAGGAAAATATACATTATTATAAATGAATCGGTCGAGATCTGGGTTCGAGCATTTTGCCCATATTTTAAATCACTTCCCTTGAATATTAACCAAATTGATGGTAAACTTTACACGAGGGCTTGTTATTTAAACAATCTATTGAGAATCAAAACCTGCAAATTTTTTTTAAAGCTCAATTCAAAATCTATCTTTGATCCCATGCCATTACCTTCCGAGTAATACTCACTTGTCAACAAGCTACAGTAAGAATTAACACAATTTTAAAGAGAATTTTAATAGATTAATTTATACCTTAATTAATTATCATACTCATTGTGCTACCAGCTGTTCATTTTTTTGATCGATCATTTTGCAATTTTTGAAAACCTTTATTCTATTGTGAGATTTAAATTCACGACATTTGACTAGTAAATCGGCTACGCTTACCGATTAGCCATCAACAGCACAAACAAAATGTAAAATTATTTACTAATTATTTTTTACTAAAAATTGGTGACGGCCATTTCAGTCACTGCATATCTTTTTATACAGATTTTTAAAAAGTATGCATATAAAAAGACCCATTTCAAATTTTGAATTTTGTAATATAATAAACAGTTAAAAATATTACAATTCCAAAAAAATGTTATAATGTAATAAGTTTTGAACCAATTTGTTTTTTTCTTTTTAATTCTTCCTTAAAATACATTTTCCAGTAACCCAGTATTTATATATACTAGCTACTCGCGTATCAAGTTTTACAACTTTTATAACATGTATAACATTTTTTTTTATAGTAACAAGATTTCGTGCTTAAGGAAAACATATTTCTTTTATATATTTTAAAAAGAGTTCTTAAAATATACAAATTTATTAGAAAAAAATTTGAAAATGTTCGAATTTTCGGTAAAAGTATGAAAAGTAAATCTGACATTGATGCAAAAAATATGTGTCTTTATATTTTATAATTTTGTGTTGTTTCTCTACAAGTGTATGTATTTTGCATACTCTTGGAGACTTTTTGGAGAATTTTTTGATAATTAGCGAACGAATAATTATTTAGTTGATTTTAATTCTAACACCACATCTGCTTTGAACTCGAATCGTATAGATCTCCACAGTGTAGAAAATTTGGAGTATTTGAACCTCTATAATTATTGGCAAATTCAAAAGAATTGGTTGGCAGCTCAATTTATTTATCATCCATTTGAATTTAATTAACTAAAAAATCTAGATTAAATTTTTAAATAAAAACTGTTTAAATATGAACCATTTAGGTGAAATTAGGTGTCATTTATTTTCCGTCTCCCAGGTAACGTAGTCGGTAACGTATGTGCCTGGCAATTAGGGGAATGCGGGTTAAATTTTCCAACTGTCGGATTTTAAAAAGTCCAGAAATACAGGGAAATATTGGATTGAACAATAATTGTATGACAAACAGTTCTCGTGAAAAATAATCTGTTAAGATGTCCATATACTCCACTTTCGGAGTGGATATATGCACATTGTGAAGATTCATATGCTCCACTTTAGGAGCGGACATGGTATAAGAAGAAAAAAAAAATATTTTACATGATAATTTTTCACTTGATTGAAAAATAAAATTGTCTCTTGACTATAAAAAGCTGCACTATTGTAATTAATAATAATAAAAAAAGATGATATTTAAAACAACGTAAAAGTAATGAAATAAAACATTCTGAATTATTTAAAACTGGTAAACTTCCATATGTGAGATCACTGTTAGCG
>JAGVSQ010014201.1:0-10726 GCA_022683975.1 Rhyacophila evoluta
TTATAGTAAAGGTATAGTTTTGTATTTTATTTTAAATAATACATAGTTACTTACTAACAAATTTGAGATAATGGTGGTCGCATGGAACCATCCTGGGTTGGTACAGATATTATCATATATGCATGTTACTAATATTTACTAACCAAATAAATTTGTAGGTATCTGCAAGCTTCCAAAAGTGATTGGACCGTGTAGATCTTACGCGAAGAGGTGGTTCTTTGACTTTAATACAAAAACTTGTGAGCCTTTTGGCTATACGGGATGCCAGGGGAACCGGAACAATTTCAGAACTCAGCAAGAATGCTTGCGTGTTTGTCGTTCTTACCGAGGTTAATACATTACACCATTTAGTAGATCGAGTTTTTATTTAACTCTGAATTTTGTATATTTTTATAATAATAGTTTCTTATTCATTATGCCATCTATAATATTTAGAAAAAAAATGTGTTTAAAGGCTCTGACACACTGAATACGATCTCTCGTGGCGGACAGCGAAGTGTGCGTCATCCACCAGACTCAGGCGACCAATCGTAGTTAGCCAGCCGTGATGCGATTCGCCACCTGTACGCGGTAGTATGACTCATACAGCGGTCTCGCTGCCCGCCGCGTCGCATCGCATTCGATGTGCGAGAGCCTTAAATAACAGTACCACGAATCTTATTATATTTTTTAAATACCTGTCATTAGAAATGAATAGCAAAAAATAAATAGTTACTTTATAAGCTATAAATTAATAAAGTAGATGTCTCTTATTTCATTTAATTAATTTTATCAATTATATTTTTTTTCATTGCCTGATTTTAATAATTATCTATTGGCTGAGAAGTTAAAATACTTTATATTTTAAATAAAGAACATTTCACTTATCCCTTTGAATAACTTATCATTATCAAATATTTAACGTAATGCAAAATTTTAAAAATTTCTTACGATTTTTTTACCGATTTTTTAATAATTTGTCTCCACTTTTCTCTTTTGTAATATCTGTAATGTTGAGATTTATCGTGGAGTAAAAAACGTCAAGATCCTTTTTTTTAGTTAGTGACGGAACATATATAAAAAATTAAATAATAGATTTTCATTATATTCAGATATCAATCAATCTATACAAAATAATCTATTTTCATTAAAAGCAATTTTTTTATATCGACTGTGCAAAGAAAAAAGTAAGCAACTCACACTGAAGAAATTTGATAGAAGACACAAAAACGTGTATTTAATTATTTTAGGCCAAATTCAAAAATTAAATAGATGAGGAAGATTAAAACTGCTATTTTATTCCCCTAATCTGATATTCATTTAATCAATTATTTATAAAAAAAACTAATAGAGTTGACGTGGCGGAAGTTCTATTTCCTGGCAGCAAATTTGACAATCCATTCTTTTTTAAGTTTAAAAATTTGGATACCAATTCGTTATTTTCAACTTACATCCTTTTGATATAATGTTTATTAACAATTTTTTTACGGATATGTTTGTTAAAAAAAATGTGACACACATGTATGATATTGGAACGCATCAATTAATCAACCTAAAGTATGTCCACAAACTCCACAATGTGGAGCGCATATCAATAAAGCCAAACGTGTATTTTTTATAGAAAAGTTGAATGTTACCTACCAACAAGCACAAAAATGTGCACACCGCCGCAAAAGATGGTCTCTAAAACGCACAAATTTGTGCACACCGTAAACAATGTATTAAGTTGAACTTTGTGATTATTGAAAAACGGTTAGTTGAAGAAACTTAGGGTTACGTTCTTTTTAATTTTGATACGATCGATAATTATGATAATAAGGCGTAGTCTAATCTTTTAAATATTCGTTAATTCAACCATACTGTTACATATTAAACATTGCTAGATAAGTAGGGCATTAAATGTTACGTAACGAGAGATTTACTAATATGACTAAAATTATACTTGTATATTGATTGCACGCTGCTAACTTAGAGGATTTATTAAGAATCGAAAAAATACTCGAAGAGAATGACGAAGAAGAGTACACGTCTGAAAATCCATCACATATGAATAATACAGTATACGATCATACTATGCAAGAAGATGAAGCGGATGCGTATTATGGTAGGTTCATTAGTTTTAGAATAATCCAGTAGTGAGATGACAATGAGATAGATCCATACTTTCTATGTATTATATTGAGTTAAAAGTGGTCATTTGAAATATGTAATATGCATGTCATTGCTATGGTGGTTAAAAGGTAAGTTCTGGTGGCGGAAGATGGGTTCAGTCCCACAGATGCCATTTATTTTTAATTTGAAGATACAGACTGGATGTCCAATAGGTTAAAATATTTCCTAAAAACTAATTTTTGCAAAAAAAATTGAGGAGATTTACATACTCCATTTGTGGATAGAAAATCTTCACGCTGTAGAGATCCATGGTAGAAAGACTTAGAGGTATCTTAACGGCAGAAATTTAATTTGTAAATTAATTTCAAATAATATAATTATTTCATTTGACTCTATTTGAGACAAGATTGATAGAGAAGAAGATAAATGTATGATTCATTTGAACGCCAAGTTGTTGTGGTCATAGTGACTAATTTTATTGTGTCATTAACACTTTATATTGAGAAATATTTTTTTATTTTTATTTTAGCCAGCTGAAACCTTGTAAAAAGCTTATTTAGACAAAACAGTTAATACGTTTTAACAAAAAAAAGTGCATAATTTACATTTAAATCTTAAGTTTGCATTTGTTCAAAATTTTTAAAACCTGCATTCATGAAGCAATATGTAAGACTATAACAAAACTTTTGCTGAAAGAGGCAGTTCGAAATTAAGTCTGAATAAAATTTTTAGGCCCAATCTTCAATAGTTTAATTATATTTCACATTTTATAGCAGGACGTGATCAGTTTGCTGGCTTAGATACTGGAAACCAAATGAGTAACAGCCATCCAGTTGCTGGTGTTGTATCATCTGGAGAGGTCACGGGTGATGGATCTTTGAGTGGCTACGATGGACCCACAAATTCTCCAGGTTCTCGTTACAATAATAAAATTGATGAAGATGACAGATATAATTCTAAGCCCAGTTGGAAACCTAATGGAAGACATCCAGAAAGTAGCCGTCCAGTAAAAAGGCCCAAGTACACCGAAAGAGAAGATGAAGAAGAACAAATATATTATCAAAGAAAACCATCTTATAGCCCAAGTAGACCGGCACACAGAAAAGACAAAAATGAAAAACCAGAAGAAGGTGTAGAATATGATGATGAAGGAAACGATAAGCAAGAAGAAAAAAATGATAATAACCAATTTGTGAGTAAGCGTAAACCTGTAAGTTCAATCGAGAGAACGCAAAGTCACAAAGTAAGCAGACCAAAAAAAGTTCATAGAAATAGTAAGGAAGATTCAGGTAAATCAGATGAGACGTCTGATAACCTCCCAGTTGGTGTCATTGAAAAGCCAGTCGGAAGGATTAAGAATTGTAAAGTTACGAAATGGGGAGAATGGAGCGAATGTAGCGCCACGTGCGGTAGAGCATTTATAACAAGAGCGAGACAAATAACTGTAAGTCACTTAAACCATATTTATTAATTCTTTTGACATTTTTATTTTCAAATTTCTTCGAGAAAACTTTCATTGATTGATATAAAATGAAATGAAAACAGAAGTACGACCAGAGGGTATTAATTAAATTTTATAAGTAACTTACTTTTCTCATAATTCATATCATTTTAATTTGTCGGTTTATATTTGGATATAAATTGTATTTGAAAAAACTTTATCTCGCCCGAATTCGTCTCCGTATACGATTATTTATTGATGCATATTTAAATGTTTTTATTGTGAAACTAATTGAGAATCACAGTTATAAATTGAAATCGATGTTTATTTTCTTAACAATAGCAATATCCAGTTAATGGAGGAAGAAAATGCCCTAGAAAATTAATGCAAAGAGCAAAGTGCCATCTTGATTCATGTAGAAAAAATGAGGATGAATATGAAGACGACGAAGAAGAGGAGGAAGAAGAGGAAGACAATCATGGAAAACATAATTCACAGCATCATAGTTCTATGAATCCTACTTGGGGACCAGGAAATCCGATATCAAATGGTGAGCGCAATTCTTATTAAATATAGACATATAGTTTTACTTTCAAATAATCACTGTAAAACTATTTTATTTACGATAGTTGACTAAGTTTGTTTGTAAAAAATGTGTTTATATATACATAAGAAATAATTAGTCCACATCATTGTAGATATTCATCTGCTCCACATGGTCCACACCGAATATTGTTTAACTCCTCATTTTTTCATTTTTCGGCTAAAATATATCGGGAGCGTAGAAGTTAGCGTTTGCGCTTTGGAATCCGAAAAATTTGGGCTCAATTTCCACGTCTATTTTACTTGAAAAAAAAACAAAAATGTAGGACATAGGGCATATTGAGTTTAGCAATTGTTCACACTGCTGTGACCGGCCTTCAAATCGAACATGGTATAAAATACAAACTACTAAAGACTTGGTTGGTAGTGAAATTCCTACACGAGTTTATTGTTTTTTTCTTAAATAACTAATTTTGAGTAAATACAACTTAAGTTTTAGTATTCATGCACTTAATAGGTTGTGGCTGTTTAATAATTAGAATTTGTCCCCAAATAATTAATTAGACATTTTTAGTGCCTCCTATAAAAACTTTTTTGCGTGAGTTACTTCCTATTTACTTTCTATGGTCGATATAAAAATAAAGTATTATATTTTGTTTATGAATTATAGCAAGAGTTGACTGCATCCCATCAGCATGGTCGACTTGGAGTCCGTGCTCAGAAACCTGCGGCATGGGAGTAGTGCGCCAAAGAACAAGATCAATCATCAGACCAGCATCAGGCGGTGGAGTGCCGTGTTATCCAAGGATGCAACAGCAGTCATGTGACCTGTTTCCGTGTCCTTTGTAAAAATAAGGATCAATGACTTGTTTTAATAACACTCGAGTGATTTTTGAACGAACGAACCCATGTCAATTTCGAGTAGACCTCGTGAAGGCTCTATCGCAATGACGTATTTGTGGATGTGCGTGTGTTTTATAACGCCTTATTTTTTCAATATATTATTAAAAAAAACAATATCATTTAACAAATGCCTTTAAAATATTTTATTTAATTTTAAAATAATAATAAATCTTCAAATAATATTCGACTATCACCATACAAATCTATCACACTTGAAGAATGGTTTCGATGACATAAAATGCAAATTTTATAAGTCCATTTTTTTAATTTGGCAGTAGAGTGTAAAAACTGATTATTTTACCATTACTTTGATAAAAAAACGATTTTTTTTACAATTAAGGCCAGCGCTACGATGGAAGCGACGCTGGCAGAGCGTGGGCAACAGAGATGCAAAATAGCTATAAATAAGTGAGTAAGTTTTTGTGACGACAAGGTTGTCGCGCTGCTGAATTCATAGCTATTTTGCATCTCTGTTGCCCACGCTCTGCTGCTGTCGATCTGCCACAGTAACTCCTCCCTTATTCGTAGAGTTGTTTACGAACGACAAATTTTCGATAAATAAGAATCCAAAATAGTACAGTTATACAAACATAGGAGAGATATATTTTGCAGTATAAATCTCAGATCTGAATGAAATTGCAAATTTTCTTAGAATCTTTTTTCGATATATTTAAATAAGTTTAAATTGTGAAAATTAATACGTGACCTGCATAAAGCATTGTGCAAAAAATGGTTTCATTAAGTCATTTTCAGCAAAAAGTGGACATCAATTTTGCACTTTAAGCCGTCGGAATGTTAATCTTGATTTTTCATGATAATTTGAATGTATGGTAACGATGATAATTATTGTTCACAAATTACTCTGTACTATTGTATAATCAATAACAAATGAATATAAAATTATGTCTCCTGATATATAATATTTATAATTCATCATTTGGCAGTTTCTATTACTTTAAGATTATAAAAATATTTATGGTTTAGTCTGCTTAAAATTGTTGATATTTCGAAAAATATACTTGAAGTATAAAATTGAGGGGAAAAAAAGTTATAATTTATTATCTACAGTTCTAACAAACAATTTTTCTTCATTTAGGATACTATTAAAAGTAATCATTGCCATTTATGTTTTTATTTATTTTATTGCATTTTAAATAAAAATAAATAGTACGGCACGAATGAGCACACAGCTTTTTATGTAATTTTATTAATATTTTAACAACGATATTTAAAGTTGAATTAATATCATATTAATTTACACTTAGGGTATATACTCGTAGATAGTGTAAGCATTGAAAACAAATAATAAAATTGATTAAAAAACCAACAAGTCATATCCGTTTTTCTTCACAAATAGAAGTCTAACGATATATCGAGAAAAAATATTTTTTTTACATAAATAAAACTTGTAAATTATAGTTAAATAGTTTATTTATAAATAGAATTAAGTATCTTATATTGTAACTGTGAATTTATAATTTATGTCTAATATTATTTAAGTTTGCATGGGAGAATCTTTCAATAATATTATCAGATATAATTATATGATCCATAAATGTTTTATATAGAATAAAACATAGGTGAAACAAAATTTTATACGGAATGATACATATTGAAAAATATAAAAATTAAATATTTTTGCTTTTCAAAATAAATATAAAAACATCATTGTTTATATCATATGTAATGATATTTTTCAAACCTGATTTTTAAAACTGTTTATCAGTTGCTTAAATATTTTTTTATTGTGGATTGCTTTTGTGTAAAAAAATAATATCGAATAATCTTTTAATATATCGTCACTGGCAATTTTCTGCTAAATCCCAAATTGTATTGAACCATTTTGTTCAGATTTGTCTGTAAATTTTTGCTATATTTTTAATTATATTCGGTATTTTAAATAAATACATATGTCTTCCCCTTTCAAAAGATTATTAAAACAGCGGTATTCAAATATATTTGATTGCTGCTCAACACAGAGTTTTCAATATAGCCAATATAGACGTCAGAAAAGAATACAATTTCTCGTTACATTTATTTCTGGTAATAATTGATTGTGATAAAGAAAAAAACATAAGCCACTTAAAACGAATTTTCCCAGAGACACAAATGACGTTTATTTGATGATTTTGAACCAAAGTCAAGACATTACATAGAAATTACCTTTAAGTGCCTGAGGACTCAAACTGGTATTTTATTTACTCAGTTTTATATTAATTTAATAAGTGATTTAAGAAAAATCAGTAAAATGATTAGGTAGCCCCTGGTCGCAAATCAGACATGAGATTATTTTTTCAAACTTATAAGTTTAGACACTTATTCGAAATTTTCATCCTTGAAAAAAGTATAAAAAAACTGTATACATTCAGATGATCGAATAACAGCTATTAGAAAAAAAATGAGTACAACGTCATTTTTCCTTTTCACAGTCGATATGTTAATGGTTTTTCTAAAATCAATAATTGAAAATCAATTAATTCAATTAACTAAGTATTTTCTTTTCTTTATTTCAGCTTAATGATACGAAATAAAGCTTATTATTTAAATTCGTTAGAATTTTCACTCTTGACTATTCTAATAAAAACACAATTTCACTTTATTTAAAATATAAAACACTTTAGTTTATTTACCAGTCTGGTAAATTTTCACTTAAAAACACCATGTTGCTGAGTTTAAAACAATACTTTTGCTAAGTTAACTACAGAATTGCATAATTATGCATCATTAGTTAAAATGTATGATTACCATGTAAATTATTTATCAGATTTTTCTATAAATTATTATTTCAAAACATGGCACACACGAAGCTATTATTTTTGTAGAAATACTACAAAATCTATCTGAAGAATTTATATCAAAACAGTAGACCAAGCATTTTATTTTTTAGAGTAAATAGTTATTAATGACTTATTTACGTGTTTTAATTTATTGTGTTGCCTTTGAAAACATAGTTTTTTAGTTAGTAATATAAGAATGGTTAACGATTTTAAGATCATATCGAAACATAAAATTTAATTGATTTCTTTTTGCACGAACTGTTTGAATATCATTGTTTGGGAAACAGGTGAATAATGTTAGTCAAAAAAGCTTGTAAATTAGCATGCTTTGTATAAACAAAAACATTTCATAGTTAGGCGAAAATTGTTTTCAGAAAATAATTCTTATAATATCATATTGGGACAAAAATATTTGGTATGGTTTAGCACTTAAAAAGAGAGAGAGGAGTGACAATAAAAATCTTTTTTGAAACGATGTGAATGTAAATATTTTGGAATTATAATAGAGACAAATAATTTAAATATTAAATTTGTAATAATAGTATAAGTTTAAATAAAATGACACATTATATATTGTCTTTGAATTTAGTATCCTTTCCGATTCCCTGTGCATTACCATTGAGAAAATTAACTTAATATTAGATCAGGGTAATTTTCGTCACTTTACAATATTTGAAGCCAATCGATCTTTGCTATAATGAACTTCTATCTAACTTAATAGTAAAAGCTGATATTTTATTGGTACCTAACAAAAGTTCAGCTTTGAGAACAGATGCTTGCATCGGATACTGGAGATGAAATGGCTTAACTTCGTTAGAAACTCGAGGATAATAGAGCGGACGAGACAGGCCCGTGCTACACTAAAAGTCATTCAGCGTTGCCAGAACTGGGTAGGGATTATACTTCGGATGTCTCAGGGGAGCCTGGGTCCAGCTTGTCTTTTTCTCCGACTGGTGGAATACCGGCGACTTGAAAGACCGTTGATTACTATGACCTGGGAGGATGCGAGAATTCTGGAGGCGTTATGTGATCACCATATGTTTCATATAAAAAAACAAATATAACAGAGAGAATATTTTCAAAGATAATTTTTGTAATTTTACGAAATTTTTGCTCACGAAAAATATTTTTTATTCGTTTATAACATTTCAGAGGCTAGATGCAGTAACAACCGATGATAGTATAATTTATTATATCTCCAGGACTTTTTTTGTTGGGGAAGAATGAGTTAAAATGGTTTAGTATTTCAAAGGTTAACAGAAAATATCAAAATTATGAATATCCAATAAACACAACACAAAGTCGATTGATTTTTGATTCTGAGAAAATTTTATTAAATGATTGAAAATAAAACAATATCAACAAATTGCAAAGTATTCATCCATTTATTCTATGTTTGCTTTCAATCAGATTAAATATATCGATATAACGACAGATGGAATATATTTAAATATCAATTGGTTTCCATTGGATACATCGTTTGATTGATTATTGGTGAAGGTTTTAAAATAGTGTAAAAGTTATTTACGTCGAATATATAAGAACCTTTATTAAAATCATAAGAAAGGATGAACGGTAGTTACATATAAAGTAAAGAGAACCATTCAAATGGCAACATATTACACGTTACATGTTTTCAGGGTATGGATTTTTTAATTTATTAGCAGTACCAGATGCCTGCGGCGGATTCTGGACATACGGTGGTATGACTCTTCGAAATTAGAAGATAAGAGAACGGACTATGTAGCCATTTATCACTGACAAAGTAAAGCTGCAACGCTGGATCTGGCTCAGCCACATATTGTGGATGCCTCAAGACAGTCTGAACGGTCAACACGGTCATCGGCGTCCCGGAAGGCCGCTAAATACTATCTATAGAATATATTTCAGTTAGGGGATACAGGTATGACCTATGAGGACGCAAGCATACTGGCGGGCGTCAGGGATACTTGGAGGCGGCACGTGGTGTCCATATGCTCTACTTAGAGAGCAAACATGGAAGAAGAATTACCCGTACTAAGTCTAGTAGAAGACAAAATAAAAAAAAAATCCATTGTTTTTTATGATCGCACTTAGTACAAAATCAAAAAACATTTGTGCATAATCGATGTATGATTGTGGAACACTATATGAAATATTAAATGAAAAGGGCTGATACTTTTGACAAAAACATCCACCCCAAATGTGGTTTAAATGGATTTTCACTATTTAATGATTATTAATCATTTTTTAAGACATTTTTTTTTGGAAAAATATTTTTTTTTAAGCAGCCAGGGGAACTGAACCCACCACTTCATGGAGCCAGTTAATAATTGTGTGCACTAACCATGTAGGTTACTGAGGTCAGCCTATAATGAGTGAATAAATTATTTATCTATTATTTACACTGAGTCAAGAAGGAAAATAATAAAAAAAAAACAAATATACGACCCTGCAAAAATACGGAATTGTTAGTATATTTTATTGTCTTATAAAAAATAAAATTTATTTTTACTGTCAATCATCAAATATGACTCTCCCGCATATATTTCATATTTTGATGTCAGTGGTGGCTCGTTTGGAGGGGGTCACATTTTTTCTTGTCCTATTTGCACAGATGCGCAGGCGAAATTGAAAAATATTGGACGTATTGAGTGCTCGTTTCGCAACGATATATGAAAGCCGACCGACGCCACATCGCTGGAAGCTGGGGCAAAAAAAAACATTTCGTAAAACACAATAATGCAGAAATAGAAAACGTTTTTACGTAATATTGCATAATTGCATTGATCTGATATCATATATATTTTCCATATTTGCCCCAAAAGTGTACGTTATAAATTCAACTACCCCAGAAATGGAATACAGTAGAACAGGGTTTCCCAAACTATTTCTGAAATAGAACACTTCGCAAACCCGGAAATTTTAACACTTAGCTTATTAATATTTTTGACTGATGGTGCTTGATGGAAATTGATTTTAAATTCTAAAT
>JAGVSQ010014202.1:0-10725 GCA_022683975.1 Rhyacophila evoluta
AGTGGATTTATTCACACTGTGTTGATCCATATGCTCCACTTTGGGAGCGAACATGTTATATTCCAATTTATAAACAGGAATACAATAATTAAGTCCCGGATAGTTGGCGTTTTAGTTTTACTTATATTTACTGACGGATTAGAAAGTATTTTTCTATCGGTTTGCTCATATTTCAATAGTTTTATATTAGCGATGAGCATCTTTATGCCGCGTAATCGATTTTCCTGGTTCCTCTATATGAGGTTCCATCATGCCATCTGTGTGATCGATTTCATACTGATTTCGTTTTCAGTTTAGATATCTCTTCATATGACTATGTTTAATATTTGAATATACATACGTAATAAATTTATTCTTTGTTTCTATGTAGCCGTGTTAAAAATAAAATCGGCAGAACAGAGCCACCGAATCCCAATAAAATGCAATAAAGTACAAGATATTCGTATGTAAGCCGATAGCATAATATAATGAGATAAAAATATCGTATTATGTCGACCTTATCATAAATACTGAGTTAATATTTGTTGAAAAATATGCATTATATCAGGGTCTAGCTGGCTATACTAAATATTTTATTATGCGTTACATTCATTTGAATCCTTTATGTGGATAAATTCGCTTACTCTTCCACAATTGACGAGGCATCTGGTGAAGTCATATTGAAATATCAGATAGCATTACCATCACCGTTTTTTCCATCACCATAATATAATCACAGTCAAATAATGAAGGTTTTTTTGTAATAAGCAAGGTTTCTTAACTCGGGAGTTGTTATCGGTAGCCGAAAAACGTAAAACAATGTAATAAGGGACGCCGCCAGTAAAGAACGACCCCACAAATTATACGGTGCTATTCGGAAGTTGATTTTGGGATCGGATCCCCGTCGTACAATCGATTAAGAGTTATCGACTGAGATTATTAGATATCCAGGGTCTACAGTTCAGAATGGTTTTTGATGGCGATTGGAGGGAGGCCTTGTTGGAAGATTTTGGGATAACAGTTAAAATTTACGACATTTTATTTATATACGATACTTATTTTTGTTGCCTATTTATTATTATTAATAACATACACATCACGCAATATAATTATATTATGTCACGATGCCAATAATTAAAATGGTGAAATTGATAAAATGTCACTCTTTATCCAATAATTTCATTAGCACCACACGTGGTGATAATGATAAATATTTGTATGAATGAACTCTAAGTTCACGATCTATCCGTTTTTTTAATATTCCTAATAATTTTAACATTTGATCAGCAACAGAACAGGCTGAAGAGATTTAATTACCCTATATAAATATTTGCACCGCTATAATACACCGTGGACAGCGCGTGCGCAAGTGAACCGTGGGTCGTGGTTTTCGAATCCCGTATTTGGATAATTTACTTGTTTCCTATTATTATATGTCGCACGATTTACACACTGCATATACATACATGAACGTGAGTATCTATGCAAATATTTATAAGCCTTTTCTTAATGTTTATAAATTTTATTTTTTATAAAGAAAAAATATTAAAAATTAATCACATGATATATGAAGGGGTATTTCAAAAGTTAACTTATCTCTAGTTTAATAGTCTAGTAATATAGTTAACTTATAACTTATATCCAGATTTTTGGGAAATGATGCCGAAAGACGAAACCCGGGTCGCTGACAGTTCTCTCACATATGGAAGTTAACCAGTTTTAAATAATTTAGAATTTAAAATCAATTTCCATCAAACACTATCAGTCAAAAATATTAATTAGTAAACAGTTTTTGTCGTTTGCCAAAAAAATGTTGAAGTGGAATAAGTTGACTTTAGAAATAGCCCTCTCGTATCGAATAGTATGCCCCTGATTCAACCTTACTTAAATTTCATTTCCTTTTAACTCGAATTTTGAGTTTTTATATTAGTTATACAAATATAAATTACCTATATTTCTTAAATTATAGGGAAAACGAAAGAGGAAAAAGAAAAGAAAAACTATTCATGCGTAAATTTTGTTATTTACTTACTCTTAACACGTACGTGCGTAAATATTTTGTGTATATTACAGTTGAAATATTTTCAAGAAATTAAACTATTTTTATGAGGTAGTGTTGTACGTTTCTATGTATAATACCAGTATATATGTATATATTGTACTTTTCCATAATCAACAACGCTTATGACTAATTTTTTTTACCTTAGTAACAATGACATGTTTTTCTTCGTGAGAGCCCTCTTTCACAGGGATTACATAACATGCAAGGCCCTTGTCTGCGGGAAATCAACTCGATTTGATAACTCCTTTTGATGGAAACTCCTTTATGTCCTTTCAACGTTTCAACTTGCTGCCTCCTTTCGAAAACTCGTAGAGAGTGATAAACTATATTCCTAGATTTTTCGGGAGGAAGTGAATTTTTTTCTCACTCTTGAAGTAAATTTAAGACGTTTTGTTCCTCGATTTGGGTCTTTTGGGTCAAGAGTTTGCAGACCACTGGCTTACACTATTTAGCTTTGTTTGTACAATCGTCAACGACCATTGTGCTCGTGGGCCATGCCATAGTAATTCGGCTATAGTAGGTATTTTTAAACGGTTTTGCTTGACTGACTTATTCAGTGATTAAAAGGTCACAGGTATTCATAGATTATTATGAACCCGAGTATTTCTATGCATAATTGAATACTTAATAGTGACGGTTGCTTTCGGTGATATGTATAATGGTGTGTATGGCGATAAACGACCGGCGGCTGAAGTTGTATCCTATCGCAATCGATGTACGAGTACGGCAATTCATATTTTTCTAGTGTATCTTTTCACTTATTTGTCTCTTTCCCCACATCACGGCGCAAGTGGTTCTTGTACATTATACTGAGAACAATTGTCAAGATTTTGCATATATGTGGCAATCGATACATATACGTTGTTGTGTACACAATGTTACCATTTACCTAAATAAATAAATTCGCTGCGTGTCTGTAAATCATAATTCTTATGTTATGTACTAAAAACTCGAAATTGAATTAATATTTTAAGTCAATGTGAGCTATAAGACGTATTTTCACGTTTCAACTTTCATTGACAGACAATAGTCGTTCAACAATAACAACTAGTGTGCTATGAACTCTGTGTTTTCCCGATTCAACTTTCATTGAACTATTATAGTTGACCAATAAAAGCCGAATACAAACTAGTGAAAACCTTTGTTTCAACAGAGTTTATCAACTTATTAGTGGATCAAAAAAAGTTTGACCCAGTCAAATTTCATCGTTCAACTGATCCGCGATTCGCAGTTTGTTGTTGATTTTTGCCACGTTGAAACTTAATTAAGTTATCAAACGTGTGAACTGCAGTTGGTGTTAAGTTCGCTTTCAATTGGTCACATCACGCGTGCATAACTTCTTTTTGGGCCATATTAACCCTTTGAGTAGTATGAACGTACATGTAAGTTTTTTAATAAAAAGTTATTATTTATTATAATATAAATACTAGATAGGTCTGTCAATGATATCTCGAAATCAAGTTGAAATAAAAGTTCCTACTATAATTTTCATTCAACTATAACGGGTCAATGAAAGTTGAATCGTGAAAACACGAAATTAGAAGATAGTTTTAAGTAACGGGCCACGAACGAGCTAAATATATTTTTTATATTTGTTAATATGTCAGAAAGTTCTCATGCGGATAAGTTATCGCGTCATTCAATTACAAATTCAATCGTTATCAAAAATAATATTGTATCGAAACTAAATCTGAATTTAATGTTTCCTCTCCTGAGACACTCCGCGGGTTGTTTTCATCCGAATATACATAGTTAAATTAATGCTTCCCAAAATTTTTCATGACGCAGCCCCCGAAATTGGAAAACAATAATAAAAAAACGAGAAATTCCAAGTAAGATTCAATGATTGAATTGGCCGAGCAAACAATTTCAAATGATGTTTCCGAAAATTTTCGCGACCCACCGCATACGATCTGCGGTCCCCGAGTAATCGATAACTCACGTACTTTAACTTTTTTTAATGTTGATTTTTTGTAATATCAGTTTTAATTATAATTATATTCTATCAAATATTCGTATGCAAATGAATTCGTTTTGCAATTCAATCCAATATATTATCCAATTAGTGCTTCTCAAACTATTAATGCATGGAATGTACTGTTTTATTGTTTTTTTTCTTACGATACAGAGGACGTTTACTTTGATATAGTGGACTAAATTATATGATTTCCAATATATTATTCCGATTGGCGGTAACGGCAATAGTATAATGCATGTAAAACTGACCAGTGTGGGATGTTCCCATTAGGTAGTGCAGAGGAAATTGTAATCGAGTTCCTATTCACTGACTCCGAAATGTCATCTACCGTAGTAAAGTGATAACGTTCCTCAACTCTAAAAGCTGACATACACAATGTGTATCAAAAGCGCACTCGATTTTGGATGAAAAAGGGTCGATAGCGACTTGTCACGCCGCTTAATTCGCCGATATGGTATGGTCTTGTTATATGCATTATTCATTGAAAAACGGTTGTACATATTCAGCTTTATTGTTGCTCTACTATAATATTTGCTTCGAATCGACATGCATTGTGGCTCAAAAGATGCATGACTCAGACATGTCAGATGAAACTGAGAAAACTGACATGACAAAAATGTATAACTCAACATATCTATCGAGATCGACGGTTACTTATTTGACAGTTGAACATCAGTTGAACAGAAATATTGACAACAATGCGGTAATATAATAATAATATTAAGGTCGAATCTCGACCCGGTACAAATTTTTATTTCACACTAATGCGCGTTTTGATTTTAAAACAAGGCAAACGGAATTTAGACCGAATATTAAACTCTTGTATTAATATTGATGTACTCGTATTACGAGTCGCGGTTAAAAAACACGTATCGAATTATTAATATCCAGTACCTCATACTTATTCGAGTTAGTCGGTTTTATATATCCGAGAGAGAAGTCACTTCCAAATTAGTCTTCGACACGTAAAAGTTTAGGAAAGAATTGAAATACGTAAAAGATCGTGAAAAGAAGCTGAGCTTTTTAAAGTTGATTGTGTGTATTATTTAATGTCACCGATCGGAAGAATAATTTCAGATATTAACGTTGACTTTTGTATTTATTGTATTATATATTAGTTGCGGCCTTTGAGTGTTAGCGGTATTCGAAATTAACAGAAGATAAGAGAAGAGTTCATCTAACAATCCAATTATTTGGTGGAAATCAATTCCACAAAGTTTAAATAGATTTAACATTCATTATCGGCGTCATTACCAAATTATCTATCGATAACTCTAGTAGGCAGACTTTTAGTTGAATATAATTTTATCGTTGTTTTACATACGAAAAATGCGATGCGTTTTTCCGTATCAATCCTCAATATATTATCAAAGTTCCCTTCTCACAAACATACATCGTATTAGTTCTTGGCTATATATTATACTCGTATGATATTTCGCCGCTGATGTCTTTTATTTTTATGGCTAAGCCATACAAAAGTGAAAACGGACCGCTGACATACTTACCAATAATAGGATAATTCACGAGGGAATGCGGTGAACGTGTTATTTCCATGTTTATTCTTAATCGTATTACGTCAAAAAGATCATATTTCTATGAGTATCATAATCTGTATTATAGCGTTTTGCGTTTACTTCTTTTGCAGCATTTGTTACGTTAATGTGAAAATAAATGACCGAATTATGTGAGACTCAATAGTGACTGAACATTGCTCAATTTTATTTTAGTGTAAATAGTGAAATGTGCTTCTGAACGCCTTAATGTTAGGTGCAACTTTCTCGAAAAGACTTCGTCCAATGTGTATCCGCCAAGAAATCCTTCTTTGACAGACTGGCGAACATAAAATAAAAAAAACGGGTAAAGATTTTTTGACAGCAAAAAAACAACGGACCTTCGCAGATTCTTGAAATTGAAAAAAAAGAGTCATTTAAATACATTAAACGATCCATTAATATTTGATTTATGAGAAAAAGAGCCTAATTTGGATCATTCTTTGTTTCATAGCTGCAATAATTGTCTTTACATAATTATCTTGTCAACGCTGTTCTGAATAAGGTTACTTACGTTATACGGAATTCGCTAAACCGTTGTATTGTAATACAATAGTTCGTCAAGACAACCGGCTTATGACACAAGAACTGATCTGCACTACTAGAATTGACACGAAATATACCCAGTTTAAAAGTGATCGGAATTGCATGACCCAAGAATCACTCTTCACTCGCTTCCTTTCCTGCTTCTCTTGGCGCCCTTCGAGTTCTATTTACGATCCAGAAATGCTCAAAAGACGTCCTTCGAAGCGTTTCGTCCTCGGCGATTCTGCAGAACCGGAAAATGATAATTGGGAGGCCGGAAATACGGCCCCGGTACCGCTGATCTCTCTGGAGAGACGCGCCAGTCTCGCGGTTAGCGAAGAATACGAACGGAGGGCCAGTTTGGAGGTCGGGAGTATTTATTTGCGGAGAGCTAGCCTCGAGGCTAGCAGAGCAGCAGCTGCCGCAGAGGCTGTGGCCAATCCTTCCGGCATCTCTAACATTCATTTGAGGCTTCCCCAGGGAACTTTAACGTGAGTAAAAATATATTCATTTTAAAAGCTAGCGACTGCACGCCCTTGGCGAAAAGTGGTTCTATTACCTGGTATGTGTGTGTAGACAGAGGAATGTGCCTAGCTGTGTGTTCAAGTATTAAATGAAAAAAAATACACTCGGTTTTCGTAGATTTTTGTGGTTGGTAAAACATTGCTTGGCAATGCGTTGATTGGGATTATATTACCGGCAGGGTAATTAATAAATTTTATACCGTGTTAAATTTCAATTTTGTCTTGCGGTAAACTGGCATAAATAACGAAGGCCTGCCGACATGCACTGCGTCCTGTTAATACGATATTATAAATTTCCGCGGTTAGTATTTTTAGTTGAATTATTTTGATATTTTATGCTTCGTTAGTCGGACACACATTGTATTTTTGTTTTATTTTATTCAAGTTATCTGTCAAGAATGGCGATGAGTATCGTCGATAGATAGCAGATTGATCCGCAGGCATAAACTCCGCTCGTTAGATATTTATTATAAGGCAAATATGGTAGCTAGCTAATGCAGATATCCAGAACTTAAATAGAATGGAGATTTCTTTAGGAATAGTACAGTTGACCAGCCATAATTTAATAGATGCGTCCACCGACGAATGTACGTGCTGACGTTACTATGTGGAATATATGACACTAAACCGACTTCGAATTATCGACCAATTTTACAATAGAATTATATTTTACATCGCAAGTCAATATGAATTTTTGTGTGATGCATAAATATTCTGTGAAACCTTTGTGTTCACTTGTAACTATTATAATTATATTCAATGCGATATGTATTTTATGAAGTGTCAATCAATAGATTGTATGATTAGCATAATGGATTCTAGTAATTTTTCAACACGTTTGCCACCTATCACTTGTAAAATTGTTAGGTATGTCTAAAATATTGAACTCAGGGAAACTAAATAATACTCGCATCTCGCATATGAATAGTGATTCAATGGATAAAAAAATTAAAGACCTTGTCACCGAAGCGAAATTATATTATCATAATAATATGTGTCATAATTGTTGGCAATTTTTGTTTTATATGCTACTGCTACCAGGCATCGAATTTGTTATTTGAATCTAAATTGTGCAATACGAAGTCGACGTCATTACCTAGGGTCCTGGAGTCAATATACTACACTATTTACTGATAGACGAACAACTCCCTCAGCTCTTTTTATTGGCACGGACATATATCGAACCCGATCAATTATCTGATTCACCGTTTTTAGTGCGGCATTTCAACGGCTTAAAGTGTAAATTTGATAAATCCATATTTGGAAATTTTACAGCAGTGTAAAAACTGATAATTTTGCTATTTGTTGTTTCCGATTATTTTGACATAAAAATACTAGTTAAACGATTTATTCGTAAAGATACTTACGAACGACATACTTTTGATAGATCTGAATACAAAATACTAGAGTTATACAAAATAGTTTGCATTGTAGGACTCAGATCCTAACTAAGTTGTGAATTTTTCTTGGCACGTCTGTTTGATATATTTAAATAACTTTGAATTGTCAAAATAATACGAGACATGCATATAGCGTGGTGTAACAAGGTGGTATTAACATATTTAAAAGTTGACTTATCAACTTTGCGCTTTAAGTCATCGTGCCTTTCGGGTTATTGTTGTTAGTATTATTGTCATCGGCAGGCAACACATTGTTTCTACCCCATCCCCCAGTCGGAGAAACCTTGCACTGCTACACACATCTCGATTCTTAATTTCATTTCAGATCTATTGAAGCGAGAGTCTCTTTGGTGGTCGAGTAATTTTCATCCTCGCGATATGGCCCTCTACGTAATCCCACTTTATACACACAACTTTACTAATCTACTCGCCTTTTCAGTCATTCGGTGGCGGCTTGTTCGATTTCTCGTCCGTTTCAAATCTATTTGCGTTATGCTCAATATGCATCATTTTGTGGCTTTTTAAAATTTATTTCTCGTATTAGTCCCGCGTGAGTAAATTATCGTATGTTTAAATAAATATTGCATATTTCTTCTATACTCTAATCTTTTTTCATAATGTAATACCGTATTTGAAAATATATTTAGACGATGTGATTTGTTCCCACCCCTTTATTAAAATGAGCAACATTAATGATTTGATCAGAAATTGGTAGTCAACACAACTAAGTTGACAAAAATACATATATTTCTCATTTTTCATCTGGCTCTCAGATCGTTCGCAGAGCAGTTCTTCAAACCACGTTATTATTTCTTGAAGTGATTTGTAAACAAATACGTAGCCGGTTATTTGTGCAAAAGTAACGTGTCCACCTTGAACTGTGGCATCGTATTGATCGATGAATGCGCACTTGACATCGGCTTGCGGCTATCGGCCTTGCATTTTTCAGAGATTTTTATAATAATTAATTGAATTATTATCACACCATTATTTTGCACATTGCAATCAAAATAACAACAATTGTCAATAGTTTCAGTGAGTACGTATGTAACGATTACATATTAACAATGAAACATAACTATTTTATTTAGCGGTCGCATGTTGCTTGCTTATGATGCAGCGGGGCAGGCGATGGGTTTTTATTACCTCGGATCGACCCTGGATTGGCTACAGATCAAGCTCAATAGAACCGCAGCCACAAAGCTGTTTTCGCGGCTTGACAGTTTACATTAAACTTTTTGAGTTGTCATAATATGAAATAATTATCGTTCACTTTTTCATCATGGTTAGATCGCCGTACTGTTGTTTCATAAGTCGCGAGCTCAATTTCTGTAGACGTATAACTTATCACGCTAGTTTGGATCAAGCGATCGAAAGAAAAGACTGTTTGCCGATTATAAACTGCGTAGATACTCATTTCGTAATTCAACGTTTGGTTGGAAAAAGATAACCCAGTCTGTACATCCTTTTTGGCACTCTACTAACTGATATTAAATTGAGAAACCCCGAGTAAATGGTATTTTAAATACTAAATTATTTAAAACTGGTAAACTTCCATATGTGAGATCACTGTTAGCGACCCGGGTTTCGCCCTTCGGCATCTTCGGAATTTAAAATCAATTTCCATCAAACACAATCAGTCGAAAATATTAATTATTTGAATGGTATTTTATTTAGTCTTAGTTTGATGGCGTCTTTTGTATTTTTAACATTGAGTAGTTCCTATTAGAGAGTTAATCAGTTAAATTTATAATATTATTAATGATATTTATATTCCACTGTTGTTCAGTGTCTCTCTAATCCGAGAGCTAAACACATTTTTAATGCGCTTGTCGCAGTAAAGCGTAAGCCTCAATGTGGAAAAAACCGCACCGCGGTGGACCTACACATAAAAATGGTGATTCGCCTTAAATAAATAGTTTTTAAAGTAAATGTCATCCTACAAGTTTTTTTTCAGCGTTATTTTTTATTATTTTTTTATTGTTATTGAAACTTTATCATAAGAATATGATAAGCTGATACGTAATGTGTTGACAATCAGAGATTAAAAAATCCTCGATCAGGTGATACTTGTCTACGTAATATTTTATAATCAAACAATAAATATTGGCAGGATCGCATTTAGGTATTAAAAAATGTGCATGATTTAATTTTATATTGAAATTGAAATAATTTTAACAGTGGCGATTACAAAATAATAAATTCAATCTGCAAACCATAATAATTTATTGTTTAACAAAATATGTGACACCACTACTAAGTTATTGTCGATTTCATATACCCTGTAGAAACAAACATTATATTTTTGTTTCGACCGATTTATTTTGGTAGCGTCGTAAAAATTCTTGATTGCCATGATATCTACCTTATTTCAGGGGCGAATTTCAATATGTGATGTATAGTATTATAATATATTTAACAGTATTTATTAGTACATAGTAAAGTAATTTGCATTTCATGTTCTAATATCGTCTGAAATATGACAATTTATTGTGAATCAATAAAATAATAATAATATTGAAACAATTTGCGTTTTTTTAGGAAAATTATGAACAGTAATGTCTAATAGTAGTATCCTTTAAAAATGAATGTAAAGTAGGGCTGGGCTATATAGGAATAAGTTCTCTCATAAAAAAGCGTGCGGATAAAAAAATATTTAAATTCTAAATTATTTAAAACTGGTAAACTTCCATATGTGAGATCACTG
>JAGVSQ010014203.1:0-10725 GCA_022683975.1 Rhyacophila evoluta
AATAAAAATGTAAATATGTCTCTTGTTCAAAATCTTAAATCTCCAAAAGTTCTTCACCTATTGCTTTGAAATTTTGACACAACGTTGCATTTAAATACGCACGTGTTTCTATATACCTACTTATATATATATATGTTATACCTGTAACAGGTAAAAATATGTTTCAGCAGAGCCATCATTTTAAACAAGACTAAGTCACAGCAACGCGTGGCCATGTACAGTTAATTTCAAACGGTAAAAAAATGTTACAGCATTTGCTAGTAGAGATATATATTATTGATTAGCAAAAATGAGTATAAAAAAATACCTGGAATAAATAAATAGTTTATATTATACATGATTAAAAAATATTATTTAAAATATATCCATTATTAAATTGTGAGCTAATAATTTCAAAATTCTATAACTATATAAAATACAATATTCGCGTAAAATACTCGTATATTCATATAATATATAAATGAAGCTTAGTTAAAAATGTAAAAGCTGTTTTAAATACAAAGAAAAGTTTTTAAAAAACTAGATAAAATCCCTACCCATAGACAATTTAGCTGTAATAGACGAAACGTGGGACATCGATTATCTCCCTGGAGAGTTGGTTCGCCTGACTAGAAATGCAGGTTCTGGTAAACGCTAGTCACTGCTAATAAAATGAATATGCATGAACCCAGCGCGGTGTGTAAACCAAACCAAAGTTTACTTCGCCTCGCAATAAGAGTGGATCATAATATGAACGTGCGGTTTTCTTTTTGACATTTCATGCGAGAGCTTTTTGACTGCAATTTCAATGTGGCGAGAATTACGTAGTTGAAAGTTGAATAATATTGAAAGGCTATGAATTGAATACACGATAAAATGGCACATACGATTTAATGTTAAATAAAGTTTTTTCATTCAACTTTAAAATAAACTTTCTTTGCATTCATTAAAACTGTTTTTTTATTCTGTTGTTATAAGAGTGAGTTCTTTTATAAAGAGTTGAATTAAACATGAATTTTAAAACTAATTTAAAGAGGGTTTTAAGAACGTTCCTATATGTACAAATGAGATATTATCTTCCTTCCTTCCTTCAGTAAAATGTAAAAAAAAACATGTAATTATTTATACAATAAGTTCAGATAAAAAATTAATTGTAATCGTAGTATTATATAATATAAATGAACCCAAAAATCGTTCTTATATAATTTAAATTCAAGCAAAAATATTGTAAAAAATAATAATCAATATTTTTTTATTTGGAATTATTGATATTCACATACTACTTTCTATATTTATTGATATATTCAAATTATCAAGGTAATTTTTATCTTTTTTATCGATAGTTGAACAATTTAAATGATACGTTTTATCTCAGTTTTCAGGTCATATTGATTACCAATATTTTTTCAGAATTATTCACCGCCCCTCTCTTGTTTATTTAGTTTGCGTAATGAATACGTAATAATTTATTATATAAAGATCCACCAATCTCTAGACCGTTTAAATGTCCTCCAAATGCTCCTGAACCCACTATTGCCCCCCAGAAGGCTTCAGGCCCATAGGGGGCCTTACTGGGCAGTTTGGGAACCTATGACTTATTATCTTACTCTGATATCTGGTTTCCAATAAATATTGCGCATCTCTTCTATGTAATGGTAGCATGTAATCTACACGAGATCATATTATTTATACTAAACTAATTACTTATAATTTATAACATCATTTTTCATAATTATAAATTTTCTACTACAATAATAACTTTTGCATTAATTAGTCGTCAGTCGTTTCATCTTGTTTATCCCGATAGCCTTAAAGTCACATACTTTTCTCAGATAAACTATCATAACTCCCATTAATTCTAAAATATATAAATGTCAAAACTCGCAGCAGATACTACGAACAAAGTTGGCCGTCGAAGCCTCCGCGAGGAAGCTACAGACTAAACTGAACTTAGCGCGTGCTTTACTAAAAGCTCAGGCCGACTTTTGACAAGGACGGGCCGTGAATAAAACTTAATCCGGTTCTGTTTTAGTATCTACAATATTCGTTAAATACACACTGCTTTTGGACTTAAGCTGAGTAATTTATTTTACCCTCAGTAAATCGGACTCAAAATTACAACCGCCGAATAAATGTATTTGTGTTTGAGAAAGCTCAGCCAGCATTACCAGGCAGCCAATGTCGTTTCTGTATATGAACGATGTATGGACAACGTGTTTTTCTACCATATCTGCTCCGTGAATGGAGCATTGTCGAGAGAATTGATTCTAAGACAAGAGCTCAACCCAGTTCTGCATTTTCGGATATTTAAAAATCCGACAGATGTGGGAATCGACCCATAATTTCCCGAATTCTGAGGCGTACACGCTAACTTATTCACTATCGAGGAGACATATGTTTAAATACAAGCATCTGATTCCACTACCAAAACATTTTTTGATGAAAATTTTAATCATTTATATTTAATTTAATTACGTTTGACATATAAACCAGTACTATTTCGTAACGTATTTTCCGTCTCAAGTATCATATCAACTATAGCAAAGTAAAATGACTTAACCCACAGCAAATAGTTTTTTTTGATAATTAAAAGGTGGACAACTTAATATACGTTCTATCAAAAGGATATAAGCTAACAATTCCGAATTAGTATCTAAATTTAGATTTTAAGTTTAAAAAAAGATTGGCATGTCAAATTTGCGACCAAGAAAATAAAATTTCACATTAGGAAATAAAGCATCAGTTTTGGTCTATATTCTTTCAAATGTTGCTTATTTCATATGTTGATTTTGGCCCACAATCATAAAATATACGTTTTATTGTCTCCTGTAAAATTTCTTCTGTGTGGGTTACTTTCTTTTTCTTTCCTACAGTCGATATACTATTTACTTATCTATAATACGACTCAAAATAATGCTTCCACTTGCTTATGTGTGTAATATGTTGAGCCATGTGCACAAATATTGTGTGCTGAATGTTAACCATGTTTTTTGTTTGAACGGCACCATGAAGTTCTAATGAAATCTAACATTATTATCGTGGTACGAGACGCAACTTGTTTCCCGTATAACCATGAATTATCAAGCATTCCACTTAAATAGTTTGGCCTGAGGTGACAAAATTGTATGACGCAATACCAGCGTTTAGAGTCTGTGAGTAAATAACAAGGCGAATTTAATTTTACAGCACAAGAATAAGAAACAAACATAAGTGAGTCATTAGTTCACACAGGACTATTATCACCCGAAATGATACACCACTATTACTACTTCATAGATTGTTATTAAATAGCTATCTATTAAATCTCGCTCTCGTAAAACAAATGATACATTAACAGTAATCACTTTAAAGATACAAGCAACTACTTTCAGAATCAGCCCAATGGTTGCTGGTGTAATTTTGATGTCCTCTTTTAATATAATTATTCATTTTTTCTCCGGGAAAACATAAAAAATACAGAAATAAGTTTATTTCGTAAATATCTAACATACAGTAATACGAATTAGGCAATGTGTAAATTTATTCTAAAGATTTTTGTAACCAAGCATCGCTAATAGTATTACAGTACATATATAGATAAACCTATCTTTTTCATCTTTTATTCTTTCCATCGTTAGATTGAAACAATATTTCATTTACTATTAAGATCCCTGATGGCGCCCCTAAGCACATGGCGTCCCGTGGAACTGCCGATGTTGCCGATACCTTGAGTCGGCTCTGATTGCTTCCACAAAAGCGTCAATAAAATAATTGAATGCGTATTATTTAGTTCTTTCGCTAGCCTGGAGGTTAGCGAACCTGCTTTGGACCTGCAGATTGCGGTCTCGATTCAAAAAGCTCCAGGATATTTTAATTTCAATTTTGTTATCAATATATGCAGAGGCGGATGCCCGATAGGGTTAGTAGTTGGCTAAGAACCAAGTATCATGAAAATAAACTGTCAAACAAAAGTCTTGAAAATGCGAGAATTCATAAATATACTCCATTTCTGGTTTGTACATTTTCAGGCTTTTCAGATATGAATCCGTTCAAGAAGCTCAAATAATTTGCTCTTTTTTGTAGCAAAGTTTTCAAATCAGAACTTTTTCAAATTTGTATACTTCCATACAGATCGTTGTTTGTGATCACATTCATCTTTCGGTATTTTTAGACTGTGTGAAAGATGTAAAAACATTTGAAAAACTAATATATTTTGAGTTACAAGATAACTGTTCATATGACTAAATTAAAAGTTTGGAGAAAAATCTCTTCTAGCACTTGGCAAGTGGTAAATATTTTATTGAATATCATTAAAATTATATGATTCTACGTACGATAAGGTAACATCATAAAATTTTATATTCACATTTATCTGACAAATAATACTCTAAGATATATTATATTCTCCCATCAAGCTTTTTAATGACATTCAAACCTTAAAATATTTCTGAAAAATTCTCAAATTTATACGAATAGATATATAATTTGGTACCATTATGATTGTATAATATATAACTTATTAACAATATGATTTAAAACGTACATAATATCACAGAATACGTTTATTTAGTACACAACCAACATAATATAATGTAGAAAGTAAAATTGATGAAGTCCTGAATTTGTCTTAATAAATGATAATCATCTTTAATGCATAACAGTGACATCTGGCGTCTACTTGATTATATAGAAACGCGTTAATGTGAATCCGCATACACGGAGATAGATGTTCAAAACGGGAGGATTATATTATTATAATAAAGTCGACATTTGTTTTGTGATAAAGCGACCGTATTATTAATATGTTCATACATTTTCATCGGTTATTATGTACGGATATTTTCATAATGGATATTTCCCTTCATCTAAGAATATAAAAGACAATATATTATTTATATTTACTAAAGGAGGCCTACATATCAATTGATTGCTTACAAGATGTTATTGTATTTTAGTTTATTTATTAATATAAGCAGCGTATATATAAATAGTGTTTTATTCATTTGTTTTATAAAATTCAATGTTTATTAAATTGATGTATCCACAATCTGATATTGTAATGCAAATCGTGTCTAAAATATAGAATTGTTCCATAATGTTCAAATATTTCACTCTTTTTTGTAGGATTTAAAAACCATTTAAACGTTTTAAAACTCCGATACTTCTGTATCAAATCGTTATTTACGACCCAAATTTTTCCATTTGGGCATTTTCAATGTGAAAATATTATGTCACATAATATATAAAATATGTTTTCTCGAAACAATATATCTTCAATGTCTAATAATAATAAAATGAATATTCTAACATATTCGTATAAATTGTTTATTTTAGTAAAAACTTATTTAACTCTTCCGATCCTGTTTTTTAAAACATTCTTTATTAAAAATAATATCAAATAAATTAAATATATTTTAATAAGGTCTTATGTATCAGGAGATATATTAAAAATACTGTCAATAAAAATAAGTGTATTATCAACATTATCTGTCTGCTATTTTTTTTTCATTTCATCCGTGTCATTAAAAAAAATTAGATAAAAACAAATATTATATCCAAAAAGAAATCTGCTTGTATTTACAACGGTCGTGTTGTATTTCAATACCAAAGACTGTTGTGAAACGAGTCTTATTAAAAAAAATAAACTGCCGAGAACAAATCCTTTTATGCAAATATGGAATGCATTGTGAACAGAATACAAAAACAAACGCAAATGACAATGCTTTTTAAATCCTTCAGCCGGAAAATAAACACGACTCACGGAAAGCTCCTAAGTTCTCGTTTGGCATAATAATAATATGTAACTTAATGGAATTTCCCAGGAAGTGATCGTAAGTTCAACGGTCAGTTAACGTAATCCGCTATCCGTAAAACGGGTTCTCAAGGATACGAAGGCACGGTACGGTTATAACTATTATCCTATCACGGGCCGTTATGGGGTCCGAAGTATTTACGTGCACACCGTTATAAACTCCATGAAGCAATTAACTGACAATTGATCTTATAAATATAATATAATGTAAACATAACAAGGGGGAAGCACAAGACTACGATCTAAAATTTTCCATAACTTGAGTAAGACAACAAATTAATATGTCATACCATTTTTTTGATAATCCAATTTTCAGTTAAGCTTAATAGAAATAAGTTTATTAAATTGTAAATGAATAGTGTATATTACATATTTTCCCGTACCGAAAGTGTAGTATGTGGATCATTACAGTGTTAAGATGTCCACTTCAATACATTATGTGAATATCCGCAATGTTAAGTGTAAAAATGCTAAGATACGACAGATTTTTTTCATGATATTCGGTTGTCAGTTAATTAATCAACCTATTAAGTGTTCGAACCTGTGTCTCTGGATATTCAAAAAAATCTAGCATCTCTAGGATTCGAGCCCACAGCCTGAAACGGGCGTGCTATCTTCTCGGCACCTTGCATATAATATTATATATCGTCGTATTACTGGCAAAAGACGTTAAAGTAAAAAAGTGAGTTTTGAAATAATAGTTTTAGTGGTTGAGTCTTTTTTTTAAATAGATTGTACTACAATATCTTAAAGTATAACCTTTATACCATAAGAAATTGTCGTAAAATGCGTTTAAAAGAGAGACTAAACCATTAAAACTCGATTATTTCAAAACGCACTTTTTTATTTTAACATCTTTTGCCAGTTATACGACGATATATAATGCACTCACTAACTTACTCATAGACGTTTACAGGCCAGGAAAAATCATTATCTGCTGAAATGACTTTTTTCTGAACATAAATCTGAAATAATTACCGATAATGATTTTTTCCCCATTTTTTCACAGTTAATAGAATAGCTATCGTCAAACTGATTCATTCCAGCGATAGGTCTTGTAAAACTTAGTGGATTTATTTTTAAAAATTATCTGGGCTTAAAATACACTTGATTAGTTTTACCCCCAAAGGGACGACATGAAAAGAACAGTAGATTAACTATTAAGTAAATTTAAATATATACAAAACATCCATATTTTTCTAGCGTTGTTTTAAATTTCGTTATAGATACGTAGTATTGTATTTTTTATGAAGTCCAATGACCGAAAATTAAATAACTATTGTCAACAATAATTATGCGCAGTATAGATAAAATATTTGTAAATTTAAGTATGATTGAATTTTAATGGATGACACTTCCATATTCTGTTTATATATTTTGGTTAATGCTTTAGAATTTCATTCCCTTTATAGATATGGTGCCTCTAATAACGACGTTGATTAAACTTGCATCAGATGAAGTTTGATAGTGGCATTACATGTGGGTGTATATCTTTATATCAGTGGTTAACAACGTTATTAGTGCATGGCACACTAACCGTTAATTCTGTATCAACACTATATTATTTACTATAGCACTAGATTATCAAAATGTAAAAAAATCTGGAAAAAATAGTAGATTACCCACAAAAAGCGGGTCGTAGTAGCTTATACTATCGATTGCGGAAGTTGTAAATTGATTTTAAAATCAATATTATCAGAAATGTTTACATAATTATTAATATCGTTTCATTTTCTAATCTGATTTCAATATACATAATGTTCAATGTGATAATTTCCGTTTCATATATACAAATATTTACCTCTCACCAACTAAACACTACTTGACGGCACATATGTTATTATGCAAGTACTTTGAGTTGTAATATTTTAAAATCACTGCTAATAATATACTTGTACATTATTATACCTAATTTATAAAACAGAATCACCAAAAACTTTCTCCATTCAAATCAATATTTTTATTACTAAAAATTAGTATCGAGACAACTATCAATAATAGCATTTATTTGTGCTTTTAATCGACTAATAACAATACATTTCATCTCATCTTATTTTTATCTGACATTATATGGAAGATATATAAAAATGATGATTTTTCTTAACGCTTTTGATATATCTAAGGAACAGTCTTGCGCTCCATACTGGATATACATTATCATTCAGAAGATGTTTTCTTCTAGACCATTTCGCCGATTATTATTTCAAGATGCCTGAACTTTCATTTCCTTTCACGTTTTTTTCATTTTCTTACAACGGCCTGGAAAGATCGAGAAAAGGTGGAGCACATTTTACTGAATTGACATTGGATATTGTAAAAGAAAAGTAATATACATATTGTTTTACACTTTCACGGAAATGCACACATGTCTCACTCTCTTTTATATTATAAAGTTGTTTTTTCAACAGATTTGTTTTTCAGGAATGCAATTTTTAGTTCATAGCATATAAATATTATGGTGCAAGAATAAGTAATATAAAGAAACATTACATTTGAAATTATTTAATTGGTTTCTGAAAAAATCTTTCTCATGATATAATTAAAACTTGTAAGAAATAATTCGCAGGCTAATTGTGGAGGTGGCTTGAAGCTGCAATTTCTCAATTACAATACGAAAAAACTCTACCTAAAAAAGTTTTTGAAGCCAAAAGTTGTCCTTTGGTAATTTACATAAGATGGCAATTTTAATAAAACAATGTTTTCCTTTTCTTAGTCAGTTTTAAAGTTACTTTTTTTTATTTGAAAGAAAATTTTATCGATAAAGTTTCTAGTTTATAAATACATTTTTAGTTATTTTAAATAAATACTTTCTGTCAATTAAATAAACAAAAAATTAACGCACTTGTAAATAATGAAATGTTATTAATTTATTATCAGACTTTATTACTATCTTGAAATTTGTTTATTTTCTTTTTTATTTTTTATATATAAAATATTAATGTTTTTATCTGTAAACCAACCAACTCCGTTTGTGTCAAATTTTCAGGAGCAAGAAAAATCTGTCGGCAGTTTGTATGTTACTGCTTGGATTTTTTACTTCCGTATATACGTATTTCAATTCTTTGTGTATGATACAAAAAATATAGATGAATAAAATGTAATTTAAAATCGGTTTTTTGACCGTGGTGGAGTTAGCTGGTTTTGCAGGTGAACCCACCAATCTGTAACTAATACGCTTTTCCAATGGTTAATCTTAGTGAAAAGATATTAATTCAGCATTTCAGTTTGTTATATATTTATTCCCGGTAGCGTAGTTATTATCGTGAGCGCCTAGCAATCCGGGGAATGCTGGTTCGGTTGAATTTTAAAAATCCTAAAATGTAAGACTGGATGTCCACTGAGTTGAGCAATTGTCTGATAAAAAATTCTCGTGAGAAATAATCTTTCAAGACGTCAACACATTGGGGATATCCATATATTCCACTTTCGGGCTGGATATATTCACACTCTGCAGATCCATATGCTTATATATATATAAATAAGGATTTAGAACTTACCGTTCGCAAAATGTAAAACCGGAGTAATAAATAAATGACAGTCTATTGAGAAGATTGAAAGGAATAAAAATGTGACGATCTTCAATATTATTATTTAATTTCTTTTTTTTATTCAAAAAAGCTTCGTTAAGTTTTCGTTTGTTTGTCAAATATAAATATTGGGCCAAGATAATGCGATAGAGCCTTGTCTAGGAGCGACATCTTGTATATTATGAGTAAAACCTAGCTCATGGGCGCATACGTTTTTATGACAGAGGCACTAAAGTTTGCTAGAAGCAAATCGCACAATAAGCATTGTATTCATGCACTCTCAAAGAGGAAAGATTATCCGAAGTCTTTCTGAGATAAGAACGGTTGCAAAAAAAAAAACACACGCAAGCTAACCGCTGACGACCGAATAAAGATCCGTGGAGAAAATGGCGGACATCACGTGATCTCGGCTTGATGGATTCACGTAATAAGTGGCCAGGTCATTTATTTACAACGATGTCAACGCATGATGCGGCATTTTAGCTTTTTTTTATTATTTCGGGAAAGACGGTTCGGGCTGAAAAACAAATCAATATCAGGTACTTTTAAAGCAGTTAAGGGTATATATCGAGCCGTTTTCAGCAAAAGGTTGTAATTTGGTGATTTTCGTTTTTTTTTATCACATCAGTTCGAAATAGATATCCGCATGGACTGAAAAAGATCGTATGCGGAATGCAGCAGCCAAAGTTATTATTTATGCGTGTTTTATTTTATCTATGATTTATGTTTAAAAAACGGCTGTATATGTTTGATGTCAGGTAAATGATACGTAAAAACATAGAATTTGGGTTCAATTTACTTGATTTATTTAAACTTGAATTTATTACTATAGTTTTATATTGGAGATAATAATTTGGGTATACGGTGGTAAGAAGAGATAAGTGTACGGACCATGCAGCCATGACATTGGAACTGGCTCGGTGACATGTTGCGGATGCCTCAAGAAAATATTAATTTAACCTACCAACTCTTGTAGGCGACTGATTCTTAAGGTCTTAAAGGCCGGTAAATAATCACTATAGAATGTATTCCGTGGAGCTACAGGATGCAGGTATAACCTGAGAGAGTGCAATAATACTGGCGGGCGATAGGAGTTGAGTAGGCATGTAGTGTCCACATGCTCCATTTAAGGAGCGGACATGAAAGAAGTTTTATATTGTCATGTTTAATAATACAAGAAAAGTAATTTCGCAAAAATTAGAGATTAACGTTACTCGACAGTCATTTCTATATCGGCTGTAGAAAGGCAAAAGGACGTACATTGAACGTATTGAACAAATTTCATAGGAGGCACAAAAACGTTTATTCAATGATTAATATTTTTAACTGGTGGTGCTTGATGGAAATTGATTTTAAATTCTAAATTATTGAATACTGGTAAACTTCCATATGTGAGATCACTGTTACCGACCCGGGTTTCGCCTTTCA
>JAGVSQ010014204.1:0-10724 GCA_022683975.1 Rhyacophila evoluta
GCTGCTAACTTCAGACATATTTCCGAAGTCGCGGACGTTTTCCTTCACTTTTACCTAAAAAAATCTGTCAGGGTAATTAATGTCTAATGCTACATTCCCAAAAAAAAAGTTGGCTTAACTCTAACCACCACCATAACAATCCTTCCTTGCATGGTGGGATCTCACCAGAGTAGTAGATTATGGATCACTTGAACCTGGTCAGATCATTCCAACTAGAGTGTATTGTGAGCAACACAAGGACATGGAATAAGAACCCATAAAAAATGGTTTTCTATTTGTTCTATTTGGAAACTACGTAACAGCTATAAACTTTTAAATGCTGAACTATTGAATGAGTATGTGAGTAATCCAATTTTGCCAACTTAAACCATTATAATACTAAAGAACACCAAAACCCTATTCAACGTAATTACATATAACACACATTAAGGTGTAATAATAGTATTGGTCAAGTAAAAATGCAATTCGAAGTTTTTCAATAAAAAATCAAGATTTTTCAAAAATGAAAGTTGGTCTACCTTGGCAAAAATGAAGTAGATAATAGATTCCTAAAGTGAGCGGTATTGCCCCCCTGTGGACGCTGAAGCCTTCTAGGGGGATGACAGTGGGTTCAAAATCAGTTGGTAGGCGTTTAGGAGGGACTGCCCCAGTGATGTTTTACAGAATAAATTAATAATTATTCACTACGCAAGCTACAAACAAAAAAATTAAAAACTTATAATTTTGCAAGCAATTGGAGGGGCGTTGGCTCCTTATAGAAGAAATTAACACAAGCTTAAAGAAAGTGAATGGCAGTGGGAAGTAATTTTTAGTATTTTTTTTTTCGAAAAGCAGGTGGTAGGCCAAACAATATTGGGAATCTATAACGTAGATAATTTGTATAAATCAGAACTGTTTTCAAAGGTTTTGATGTCTTTTAGATCACCCTAATATGTCACTTTTTAGGCCCACCTAACCTAACTCCTATTATTCTAATGTGTCACTCCACTTAATAAATTTGGTGACACTTAAATATCAAAGCTAATTCAGTAAGTAATGCACTGACTTCATCAAAGGCAACAGCGCGAAATATTCCCAGCCCATATATTAAAAGTTTTGTCCATGAAAACACTATGATTAAACCGTGGAAACAATTTTCACGGTTAGATCTGAATAGAAGAGGTCCTAAACTTGTTTTAGTCCCCTTAACTTTTGTTTTGAGTACCTATTGCTTCTTTTTAGTAGTAATACAACTAGTAAATCTATGCACACTTTCATATTTAATTAGGTTGTTCTAATCACTGTCAATCATTATTTTGATGGCCAATTTTCTAATAAAGTTTTTAAAAATCTTGTCTTGCATCAAAAACATTTTTCTGATTGAAAATTTTTTCACATTATTATTATACCTAAGTCTTGTCTATATTTTAGTTCTCATCGTTTTCTTGTGGTTATAGGCTCACAACGACCTTCCTGTCCATTTGAAGGGAGGAGTAGGCGATTCAGTGATGTATCGGGGAACCTTTGTTCTGTGTGGTGTTGCAGCAATGGTGATGGGAAAGCTCTTCTTTGACCTTGCTTATCCTCCGACGAATTAAATACATTATTAAATTTATAGTTTAGTGTAATAGCTATTATTTTGTTACCATTTGCAGTTAATAACGCATTTTTATACAGTTCTAATGGACTGATATCTCAACATTCAAATAAGAAATAGATTCAGATATAAATAATATATTTTATTTTTGCTTCACATATTTTAAGTTGCATTCCGCTGATATTCCATTTCTGTTCAATAAAAGACGAATTTATTTTTTAAAACTATACTTATCTGTTTTATTTAATTTTACCCTTCATCAAAGTGTGAATTGAAATTATCCCAGAAAGTTTAGGGCAGTGTGTAATTACATTTCAAAATAATATCAAATTGTATTCTAAAAAATACTTTTAAGGAAAATAATTGTTAACTTGATGGCAATTGTCAATTAATGAAGAATTCACTCAATTGTCCGCTTCCACTTACTTCCTTAAATGATTATACAAGCTTAATAAAAGTGCTCCTTAACACTTGACTGTTAAGAAAACAGCTTATGACCATGCTCAAATTTTAAAATCCATAAAGTTCAACTGGAACTGACTATTTTATCATATGCTTAACATTGCCAAGTGAATCTAAAGACACTACAAAAAATAAAACACAAATTTAACATGCTGACAGTAGTATAGCGTCATGCACATGGCTCGAACGTATATGGTAATGCATAAAATGTGTCTAGCACTTCACCTACTACCAAATGCAACCGATTTTTTCTCTGCTGCTTATTAAATGTGAAGACTAGAAAATTTTGATTCAGGAAGCCAGGATCCGTTTCAAGCAGCAATTCTATCCAAAAACATGTGTTTTCACTCAACCAATGTGCAGGTAAAAGCAAAAAAAGTATGTTTGCTTGAATGTTTTTATTTATCATTATATTATATAAAAGAAGAATATCGATATAATCTCTCAGTTTCCCTGGACCTGTATATGGAATTTACATGATGGCATTGTCTGTACCTCTGCAGTTACAATGCAATTGATACTCAAGTTAGCCAAGCCCCCTCTAACCAATCCACAAGTATACGCCACAAACTGCAAAAAAGTATACATCCAGTTAACCAATGAAAGATAATTGGAATTGGTGTTATCATGATAGTATTAGTGGGGTAGTCTACCCAAAAAGTGTGTCGATAGAATGAGCAAAATCGATTTAACCATTTAATATTATAAATTATATAAATCGCATAAAGTGTAGTATTTACTGGCACATTCTCAAAAATCATTTAATAAAAAATTTAATATTATTCACAGTAGATGAAGCATATAAATTAATCAAAATACACATGAATATTAAGTCAACCCACAAAATTTTACCCCCAATTCTGAATCACATGCATTATATGCAGAACTATATGGGTGAATCATTTAATAAATAGATAGAAGAAATCTTCACCCTTGGAGCATACTCGAGGTATTGATGGCCATTGGAAAATTTCGTTAGAAATCGAAAGGAATTGTCTTGAAGCACATAGACACCTTGATGATTAGTCCTGAGATTATCTATTTGTTTTTTGTAAATACATGTCCAGAAATCTGTACAAATGAATTTCACAGTGTCCAGTTCATCTTTAAATCTCGGCCATTCCCTTGTCAACCGTTCCATAATTTTATATCCAGCAGAGAAACCAATATATTCGATGACTGATAGATCTGTATCCTAGAAATAAAATCATACTATATATATAATATAAACATTATGTTCAAAATCATATGAATAATAATGATAAGAATTTACTTGCAAGCTGAATGACATCGTAGTATTTTTAAATTATTTACTTTGCCTCAATGTTAAGGTTATCAATACTTGTATGAATTTTAATTAGGTATTGCATAACGAAATTCGTTATCATAAATATAATTTCGAATTCCATTTATAATAGTGCTCTGTAACCTTTTATCTTTCACGGCACACCTGCCTTTTTTTCCAAATTTTCGTGGCACACTACAAGAAAGAAATGCCACCGCTACGTCGGCATTTCTAATGTTTTTCTGATATTGGAAAAATGTGCCATGGCACACCCAGCATCGTCTTGCAGCACAGTGGTGGCAGAGCACTGATTTATAAAAAATGTGTAATTTTGTCATAATTTGCAATCGGCAATTTTAGTGACAGAAAATAAATCATGAACCAACTAAAAATACATTGGAGATTGGTTTTTCTTAAAAAAATTGCTATGAGACACGGGTAATTTAGTGTTTTCCATAAAAATATATATATGTAATTATAATCTCCACATACCAACTGTAGACTAAAAATGAAATCCCGAAAATTTGTCGAAACATATATAAAAAAAAGTGAGATGGTAGTTTTTCTAGGCTTATTTTAATAATTGGCATGCAATCCATTCATAACATGTTATATTTGAAGATACTTCAACAATTATTTCCATTAACTCGGTATGTGGGAGTGCGAGTCCGAGGGCAGTGGGTGAAAATCAGCAGAAAGTGAAAAAAAATACATTTTACAAAAATCGCTCTTATCTTCTTAAATATCAGTTATTTTTAATGAAATTTTGAATCTACACTTGTTACACATTCTTCTACAATTCTATATATGTAACGTCATGTAAACACATGGTGGTAAACACAAAGTTTTTATAAAAAATATAATTTTCACTAAATATATTATATATATGAATTATATGTAAAACCATTAATCTGATATTCTAACACCCACCCCTGTGTAAGGGTATAATGCAAAATGAACATATTAATTTCAATAACATTCTAAAATCTAAAAAATGAGATCCACTTGATTCATTGCGACTCGAATACCCACGCTCAGTGACACACTTGAAATGCATTCGCTCGTGCATCGATTATAAAGCATAATAAAAAATAGCAGATAAATTTTTAACATTCTCATTGTGCAACCGTGATTTGATATGGTGAATAATATTTTTATATAAGACATTTTGAGTTGATTTCAGCATTGGTGGACTCCTACCTTTTCATTCTTATTGTCGTTTTTCTGTTCAATAGCGTAATTTATGATTTCACTGTGGAGGAATTCAAACAACGTCTCGTCAGCCATCTAAAAATATAAACGTATCACTTAGTTAATGTACATTTATAATCTAGGTGAAAAATAATAAAAATATTATTACATTCATAGATACAGGTCTGACATAAAGATTTGACGTTTACTAGATTAATGTTGCTAGTAAATAAATTACCATCGTTAATTTCAAATCAGTTAATTATTTTAACTCATCTGCAATAATACTATAACGCTCAGTAATAAAATAGTGCTCCAGTAGATTCTTTGACATAATGCTGAATTTCAAATATTTCGATTCTCAAATACAAAATATGTTTAGAAGAAATTAATGTCAAAGATAAAAAACATTTTTTCAAAAAAATATATGACAACGTTTTAAGAACTTGTTTGTCTGTTCTGAAACGGCGGATTTTTTTTAAAAACAATTTCCAAATTAGTAAATGTCACATGGCATTTTAAAATCTTATTCATTTTTAAAAACAATATTAATTGAATTGCGTATTTGTAAGAAACCGGTGGAACTTGATGATTTATAATTCGCCTCCATCACTCAAACGCAAAGAATATGAAAAATTTATGCGATTTACATATTTTATAAATTTATAATACTATCATCAGTTAAATCCAAAATGAATTACTCAAAACCAAATAATAATATTTTAAAATATTTATTGTAAGTCACCACCACAAGTCGTTGTGAATTATCACTGGGATTGGGTACTTATTATATTTAAACAGCAGTGTCATGGAATCTATAATATTACCAGATAATTTAATTTTCCCGCTATTAACAAAACTATTTTTTTACATTGATAGAACTGCCCTGTGGAAGTAAATAATTGTTACTACCAGTCAATATACTATGAGTACTTCGTTATAAATAAAATACTAAATTCCATATCAAAACTTAAATTAAAAATCATAAACATAATCGTAAGTGAGAATTTATTGAATATAATACACCTCAGTACCAGTGATTTAGCTAATATTCACTGTTATAGAAGATTAATGAAGTAATATATTATCCACATATTCTTGTAACGTTTTTTGTGTATACATATAGGTAGTGACTTATAGCACTACATAATATACCATAGTATGACATATTTTTATTTCGATTTGTATTCTACTTTACATAATGATCACATTAAAACTTTAACTATAAACTATTGACCACAGATCACTCCTTAAAAGTCTGAAGTACATTTACATTTGTCTTACTCTATTTTATATGTTTATTTACATATAAATATTAGAATTTAATGTATAAATGTTACGTATTTATTACAAATTAGGTAAATTGAATGGTACGTTTTATTACAACAGGTATATCAATGTTATTTAGACAAAACATTTGTGCTTTTTTTATGTTATGTGGTTATGTGGCTTGAGTTATGTTGTTTATTTATCTTCTTAGTAAAACCCTGATACCACATGACATCTTTTTACCAAAGAAATGAAATGTTCGACATTAATGTTATACTCATTGATAAGTTGGTATAAACATTGTTTTGTTACATCAAAATATGTATTATGTAGGAATATTAGTATACTTATTAAAATTTCGAATTTACCGCTGTGACAGTCGGCTTAGCAGAATGCCTAAATTGCGCAAGTTGATAACACTGACTCGCGGAAGTAAATTAATATACAGTAATTTATAGCAGGTGCTCTACTGTATAAAAAGATAAATATCAAATGTGCGATTATAACTTTTAAAATCTACTCTACACTATTTGAAATAAATATGGAAAGCATGTAATTATTTGAAGAAAATGTGAGATATACATTAATACCACAGTGAAATCGTTTAAATATTGTTCGCGTTCTGTTCCATTCAATATGCCATCAGTCAAGTGTTACGCTTAAAACTATAGTCATTGTTATGTATGTATTTATGTATGGCAGTAGCAGAAGCGAAATGGCGATAGTTGTTCTGGGCATGGCTGGTGTCAGTCGGGTCTCTCGATTACGATTACATTTTGTGTTGGCAACGCGAATATTATTGCTGTTCGGTTAATATAAGATCGTGTGATTCGTGTCTGTGAGACATAATTTCATTACAATTGTAAACATTATTGCTCTGAAATGGATATATCTGAATCCAAATCTGTTGTCCAAGATGGCAGTCGACAACAAACAGTTGCGATGGAGCTGCCTTCTACAGTGACGGAAGATAAGCATGTCTCGGGAATGTCGGCAGGTGGCGACTCTGGCATCAAGAAGAAGAAAACGCGGCGCGGTAAATCCAAACGAAAGGTGACCAAACCATATTTAAAAATACCGTGGCAGCAACGGAGAAATTCAAAAATTAATAGAAATCGGAAAATCATTACACAATCTAATAAAACGCAGGCTCCTTATAATACTAATCAATTTTTGATGGAAGTTCACATGCCGGAGTCAGCCGAAGGGGTCTTTCAAATTCCGCGAGCCCCCTCGGCCAGGACCCGCGATTCCAGTTTCAGTGTAGATTCCGAAGAAAATTATTTCTATTCTTTACCAGAAGATGAAGAAGATTTCCTTACAAAGGAATTTTCCAGCGTTTACGAAGACGCTCACAGCGAAAGACTGGCAAATATGACTAAAGCTGATCTCATGCAGGAATATTTAAATATGGAAGCCAAAGTCGAAAGCTTGACTAAGCGCCTTATAGCTCGATCTGCGAATGCTACGGAGTCTGATATTGACACTGATATGTCCACAAGCGAAGCTGACAATTCAAAGAGTATGGAAGATTTAAAACATAAGGTGAAGGAACAGGAAGATCGTATAAGGGAACTGCAATCATCAAACGATGCTCTGAGATCAGAGATTGAACATTTACAGCAGTGCGCTACTCATTCCACTAGTTCTAGTGCCGATTCGGAAAGTGATAGTTCATCCTCCACCTCCACCACTAGCAGCCGAGGTTCGTTCGAGGTGCGTCTTGGTTACGGTGACCAACAAAATTTGGATAATATCGTTGGAACAGTGATGGTGAATGGTTATTCGAATACAAATTCACCCGAGCACCTTGTTAATGGACACTTAGAAAGTGATGAAATGATGCTGACGAACGGTTCTTTGGTGAATGGTAACGGGATTCACGAAAATGGACTCTCCAATAGTCCAAAAGACACTGTTGATTAATTCCTGCACAGTTTATTAATTTGCTATTAGTTCTATAAAAGCACTGACATTGTACAAACGTCAACAAAATATTTTATTGTTCATTTACATCTGTAGATATATTCATGTCACTATGCGAGATGAAATTTAATTGATTTGTTTATTTATAAGTATAAATTATATTATTGTCGGTTATAAGTTTTTAGTAATTTTGTATATAATTGAAAATATTGATGGAATTATCTATTGTTAAGAATATAAAACATTTTGATGGATGTTACTTAATAAATTGGTAAATTTAACTCAGCTAAACTATCTTTTTTTCATTTCAAACACAATTCCACGTTACTACAAAAAAAAGTATAGAAATATTTAACATGATTATGATAATTTTCAAAATGAATTTTTGCACTTTTAGCCACAAATTTAATAAAATCTGCTATATACACAAAATAGGTGCCATACATAGTATATTAAATAAAATTATAATTCATTGAAAAATAATCCTATGGCATACTTCAATCATTACTGTTTGGTGTATTCACAATAGGGTGAATTCCTGATGTTCAGTCGACTAATAACTTAAATTTTGACTTTGGTGTAGGTTGGCGTCTAGCAATTTGTATCCGTCAGCAGAAGTATGATCATATATAAGGTAAAATATTAATCACCCCAAACTAAAGTAATAAAGAATTATGAGGCCTCAAAAAAATCATAATTATCGTAGGATTAAATTATTCATAATTATTACGTAATGTTACAATAAAACTTATAAAAATGTCCTTGGCTTGGAAATAAGTTCTATTTAGGGAATGTAATTTATTATGAATATATTTTTTGTCAAACTTTACTGTATCGTAATTAATAATAATTTCTATTTTTAATAATTAATTATTACGAAACAATATCGATTGATACAAACTGTAAAATGCTGAACAGTTTTTGTGTCAAAACTGACAATTTAAATTAGAAGTCGACTAAATGTCAGGAACTCAGCTTCCCTAGATAGCCTAAAATATTATATTTCTATTCACTTGGTCATGTTTATTTAAACCTATTGGTTCTTCAAATGTGAATTACTATATTAATAGATTACATATTTTTGCTTACGCATGGGGAACATCATTAGTTTTTTTTTTTATTCAAGATTGTATAAAACATCAAGACTTATTCCAGGAAAAAAAAATTTCTGTCTATTTATTTTAACTTGAATATTTAATAGTTTTCCAAACTTTTAAAAATCTTATAGTCGTTTTCTATTTATTTACCATATCTGCTCTGAAAGTGGAGCATGTGAATCTACAGTGTTAAGATATCTGCTCTGAAAGTGAAGTGTATGAATCTCTGCAATGTGGAAGACATATCTTGACAGATTAATTTTCACAAGAGTACATGTCAGATAATTGTTCAACCCAGTGGGCACCCAGTCCTGTATTTTTGGATTGTTATTGTTTTCTTTAGTGGAGTTTCAAAAAATATTGCTTACAGTCATCTCACTATATTTTATTATTATATTTTAGGAATACGACTTGAGGATGCTTCACTGGTTGCGTAGAAAATATTCAGTTAAACATATAATTGTTTTAATTGCACAAGATTATTAGTTATCACAGGGAGTTATTTATAATTTATTTTATTGTTATTATTGTTCTCTATATTATTAATAAGTATAGAGTAAGAAACTAATAAAAAATAATCAATTTGTACTCATTTATAGCCCACTTTCGTTTTATAGATAAGGTTTTAACTCACTCCCTGCATGCAATGAGCTTTTTTGCTGCAGCATATTGCTGATACATTGTAATGGTAGCATTGTATACAGTATTCTATGTAGAAAAATATAGTATGTGTAATAATATTTTATGTAAAATACACTCATATATAGAGCGTATTGGCAATCTTGAATTTTTTTTTAATAATGTTCAGATAGAATTGTAAATAATGACTGACAATGAATTGAAATGATAAGAATTGTTACAAAAGGAAAACAAAAACATATTCTTTGCATAGGTTTATTGAATATAAAATATTATATTAATTATAGTATTTTTTTCTTCGCTTTACTTTCTGGTGCCATAGGGTTACTGCCTATGTAAAATTGCTTTAGCAGATCCATGGCAAGATCTCCTTTGATTCCACCTTTTAGGAAGTATGTTTTTTCATGTAATTTTGAAATATCAAACACTGTACTTCCACCGAATTATCATTTGCACAACCAAATATAACTTCAAATACGCCTACCGAATTGTAGAGCTTCAACACACATAATGCACGGTTCAACCGTCACAAATATACTTATGTCTTTAAATACTTCTTTATAATTCCAAGCATTTTTTTCACAGAGTTCAATAACATCATCAATTCAATTAAGCTCTGCATGTCGTGTTGGGTTACACGTGTTTCGTTCACAGTATTTCGGTCTTTCGCGATCACTTCAGAATTGTAAACAAATACACAACCAACTGGAACTTCCTAGGCATCAAGAGCTTCTTAAGCTAGGCTCAATGCTACATCCATATAAAGAATCTCTGAATCACTCATGTCTTAATTGAAAGGTAAATCATAAACTATTGCAGATTTAGCAATAAAGATTTGTAGTCTTTTCTATCCAATTATTATTGCCTAGACTTCTTGGGCTTGGATGTGGAATCAACAAAACCTAAAAAAAACAATAGTTACAGTCAAAATCACCATTTTTCGTGAAAATTTTATTCTACTTACAGAAATTAACCCATTGAGGAGTATGAGCGTATATGTACGTCTGTGCGCCTTCTGTCCTTATTTTCAAAGCCATTCTATTGTTTAACTATATGTTTATTTCTTTTAATATGAATACTAGATAGATCTATCGATGATATGTGGAAAACATTGGGATTATATTATATATTTTTAGGCTAGAAAATTATCTAAAGATTACAAAAAAAGTTGACTTCAGCATTGAAAAATTTACTTACTAATATTATTATGATTTGTAAAGAAATGAAAGATTATTTATAATGCTGTCATATAAATCAGTCCTATAGGTTCACATTTGTT
>JAGVSQ010014205.1:0-10724 GCA_022683975.1 Rhyacophila evoluta
TTGAATGCGTTCGAGCAGGAGACTCAAGTGCATATTCGGCAAACCATGGCCGGAAAAACTCCTCAAAGGGTTAATAGTCGATTCTTTCATACGGATTTCACCGAGTTTTTATTCTGTTTTTACGCGTAGCTATATTCATTCAAGGTTTTTGGGGTTAAGGTTTTAAAATCATAGATAATTCTTCGAGAATATTCATTCAAAACAATCCTACCACCTCATTTTCACTTCTCGACTCGTCTCCATCCGTCCGGTTGAGTGCTAAGGAATCTATTCCTTGATTAGGTATCCTCAACTTTGTATAAATGACCTACCCATCGGAGTCGCCCTACTTTCATAAACTGGATCATAAATGATCCTTCAAATAGTGCGACTCGTATTTCACCTTGAACTCTAAGCTCCATTGTCACCATCATTATTAATTCCATGTATTCTCATTTGCAACTATCTATCTATCTCGAAAACATAACTAAAAAACATTTTAAAACCCAGAACAATGACATAGACGTCCGTATATCCCTTATGTTTCACATTATTCATTATAAATATAAATAAATCTGATTTATTCCTAATGATTAATGAACTCAATACAAATTCACGCTTAGATAATTGAACACAGAGACATATTATGGAGTTCTAAACTGAATTTATCTAATTATAGTATACATTTTAATTTTGAATAGAAATAGACACGCAAACTGAAACGCCATAATAGTTCTTTGCGTTTAGTTGCATATTTTTTCAATTGTCATGTGCAGTTTTTGCTGTTGACCATAATTTCACTAGAATTAAATATATATATATATATTGTTATCACGATCCATTCATTGAATCAGTATTTTACGCGTAAATCTTGGTTATTAGTATTATAATATGAAGCGAATAATAGATGTATCAATATTTTATTAGATGTATAGCCATTTAATCTGACATCTCCATACAACAAAGAAGACTATTTCTTGCCTTTTTATAACACTGTACTTGCTGTAACTTCCTAAAATCTTTTTTTATAAAATTGCATTATTCTTCGCATCCACTATGGACACAAAATAACAAAAAATGTTAATTTTACAATATTATTGTTGTCAATATTCCATGTTTGGAAGTGTAAAATTTTGTGTTTATATCACGACATTTTGAAGGTCAAATACAAACAAAGGTCAGATTACAACAAATAAAATAAATACACATCCTAATATCATCATAAGTAATAAGAAAAAAAATCTAGTAAGCATTACAGCCATTCTAAATCCTAGTACAAGCAATATTTTATGAAAGACGAATTAAAATACTACATTGTGTAAAATTGCTTTTTCGCAACGACTGTCTCTTCATTCGTAACGTGGAAGTATACTGTGGCGAAACGAACATGAAAAACTTAAGTGTTTTTTAGAAATCATTTTCTTCTGACGTTGGCTGGCGTGCACTAGATAGAGTACGCGTGTTTTATATTATAACTAAGCGATGCTAATATTAAATTTGTTAAAAAGAGATGCTATTGTTATGTAGTAGTTTGTCTGTATATTATTATAAAATGAATAGATATCTCATAGAATGAATATCTCAGAAATCACAGAATTGGAAGAAGGAGTTTAGGAAGATGTCAGTTACAAAATAAAACAACTATAATCATTGATAAAGTCTTTAAGTTTTGCGGTTACAATATATATAGTTTCTTAAGATTGTAACATATCGACTGTAGAACGAAAAAAAGTTAGTAACCCACACAAAACAAATTTTACACGAGGTACAAAAAGGTATATTTAAAGATTATGGGCCTAAGACACAGCCTTGAAGTGCACGAAGACGAACACTGGTGTTTTACTTATGCAATTCGATATTGATTTAATAAAAACCAACACAATTGATATGATAGAAATTCCTTCTCCTAGCTGCGAATTTTCCAAGCCATTCTTTCTTAAAGATTGATAAGCTAATTTTAAATACTAATTCGCATTCGAAGCTTACATCCTTTTGATAGAACGTTATGTGTTGTGACTAACGAAAAAACCTATTTTGTAAAAAACTGAGGGTTACGTACATTTCCTTTCTAGAGCTGACATAATATAATTTATTATATACTATTAGTGGCACTTTAAGTGGAGAGTCTACTACATCAGTATATTATGTAACAATATTTTCATATATTTCAAGTAATTATATCTCAATCTTTATCTTTTAATTTTTTTTAAATTATATCAGACGATTTTTAACACTTTAATTAATCAAGCTTAATTCAATGTTAATAACACATTTAATGAGATGAAAAATAAGAACATAGTATGTCGCCAACAACAACAAAACATTTTTCATAACTACTGGCGTTTCAAAATTCATTAATAATGATATGTGTGTAAATATATATATATTTTTTCATTTAATAACAAATATGAGCTGTAGAAGATTTTTAAAATTTTAAAATTCCATGTAGACCGTTTTTCGAAAAATACTTTTTTATTAAATCACATTACATACTAATATGAAACGAAAAGTCCTTTAGTGTTCCAACTCCAAATGTGTAGCGTAATGATCTCCACAGTGTAAATATTTATCTTCACAGATTATTAATCATAAAAATAAAATACATTAATACATATATGAAAGTTTCATATGAATGATTATTGTGAAGATGCAATATCTTTCAAATAAATAGAAAGTCGACTAAAAAGATAATTTGAGTCGTGATAGTTTAATGTGAGTCATCTTCGAAACGAGAGACATTTTAATGAATCATATTATTATTCTCCAATATTGTGTAGGGTAGTTAATCATATTTTTTGCCCTCTAGCACAGTGTTTCCTAAACTTTTCCCCTGGCGATCAAGTTATTATATTATAATACTTATCTGTTATGACACATTAAAATGTTACTATCTATATTGATAAAACTTGATAAATAAAACAATAAAAAATAGATGAAACTAAACATAATGAGCCTCGAATTTTCATAAGTTTAATAAAAAATCATCTACTTAATAAGAATTGAAAAAATATTAATAAATGGTATTCTAATAAAATATTTTATTGTATTATATATTTCATTCATAAAAATGGCGTATCTGAGTTCAATTATTAGAATAATGATAGATCACATTAACCCTTTGGCTTCTATAATGTTTTTTTATATATTTCTAAAGAATGCTATCATAGAAAAGTTATTCATATTTAACAAACTATCTTTTTCATTCATTTTGTGTGTTATAATAATTTAAAATATATATATATATGCCTACAAATTCAAAACAATCATTGCTACCATTTCTGCTGTTATTTCATTGCCAAGCATTCAAATGATTATAGAAACTTCAGATTTGGAGACAAAATGATGACATTGTTCTATATTTCTAAATGTCCTCACCATCCGCCTGTACAGTCTTTACGTTTGGTCTTCAACTGGCGTATCCCTGAGCTTTGATATCTAGAAGTGATCTATTTTATTTGACGGGAATGTCCCTGAAGTAAATTCAAACACGCACATAAGTTACAAAAATTACATATATTTAAACAGCCTGATTCGGTCACGTAATTATGTGAAAATATCATCACGCTCGACACAAACCTCATAGCAATGAAGTAATCCAGTTTTTTATCAAATAGTTCGATTAGTATTCAGAAATTATAAGGGTAACTATCCAGTATTTCCATAGTTTTTCTTGGGTTTTTATTTTTGTGGTCCAGTGCCGAATCACGAGCCGTCCGTTTGGGAAACGCTGCTCTAGCGAATTTAAAAAATGTGTAGCGACTAATTTATTAACGCGATTAATGCGAGCCGTCATCTTTTCAGCCAAAAGTTTGAGTTAATACCGACTTCATTATTGTTTCTGTCGGCTGAAATTTTTGTTTTCCCGCCGATGGCGCCATAAAAATTAGTACTTGTGAAAATAGAAATCTGTTTTATCACTTTGACAGTGGGCAAACATACAGTAGCACCGAAGGTGTCATGGGTGACTTAATTTTTCCAAAATTATAACTCCGTGCCGAGTGTTTTTTTTTCGTTATCTATAAATTAATTCAATAAGGTTACGTCTACATAATAATTATTAATTTATTATTAATTTGTGACAAATATTTTCAAATTATAATATACTAAACATGAAAATTTTATTGAAGTATTATAATTTGATCGATCACCATTGCCAAATCTCAGCTTTATAGTGCCCAACGAAAATTAAAAAAAAAAAACAAAATATAATTTATTATTAAATGTAGCACATATAAGAATGGATTCATTGAATACACCTACTTAATTTTAGCCTTAAATTTGTTTGGAATTATTTTTAACCAAGCCCGCTCCGAATGTGGAGCATATAGGTGTCCTAAGCATGATACTATAACTTGCGAGGGTTGATTGTCGATCATTTGCTCAACTCCTGAATTATTATGAAGTTATAGGATTTAAATGCGTAGTTTTATAATGCCGCATAAAGATTTTATTAATTTATTAATCATTTAAATATAATGATGAATTTTCGCAACAGTATAAAATTAAAAAAAATATATTGCATTTCAACTGAAATAGCTATCGACAAAACTAATCAACTGTCCCACGAAGATTGGTTGACAGTAAATCTATAACGCTTTTAACATCTAATAAATTAACGTCAACTCTACATTTATTTCGATAAAAAAAAAACGTTGAAAATCGAACCCGTCACCTCCAAATACCATCATATGTATATTAATAACTCATAATATTATAAACGCGTCTTTACTTACTCGGACACAGAAGGAAAATAATTTTAATTAAATATAAAGATTTCTTATAAAATAGTAACTAGCTCTAATGATACGCTTTTATTGTAGTGTGTTTATCGATTGTATTATAATCGATATATATCGATGAATTAAAATAAACAGCATTTAATTATCAGTAAAGATCATTTTTACTGTCAGATTCTTTAATTAGAATCTAAATTTGCAAGTTTAAATACGATGATAAAATAAAAAAAACATAATTTAAAAAATATTATTTAATTACAATGTAAATGGACCACTAGATGTATTTCTTTTCAACGTGTCGAGTATGTCGCTGTTATCTGAAGTAATTTATAATTATGTTTAATTACATGTAATCTAGCAAATATTTAGTCACTCGTCCGCGCATAAATCTATAACAAAATGACAAATTACTACACTTTTCTCCTTGTCACCGTGTCACTTGATTTATTTTTTATTTAATATTTTTTGATCTAAATAGAGAATTCGCGATTGAAATAACAACAAAAATATATTCACACGAATATTTCAGCTTTTTTTTATTATACATCGGTATGTATCTATCTTTCATTTATTATTTTGTATGACGATGGCCTAGTGCGTAAATATGTTGAAGGCAAGTCTGCTTGCTTAGAATTTTTAGAAGAAACAGAAAAAACATTACTGTTAATGTTGAAAAGAAAAAAAAATTGTTAATATATATATTAATATTTATACTGTGGTATCTTCTGAACATACGTCCTAACTAACATTTTTTAAATCTAAATAAAAATATATTCAAGAATTTCAATATATTTAAAAGCTTATCCGCATTAAAGATAAAAAATTAGTGTCTTAGAGAAATTTTCTTTTTATCAAAGCTCAATATTAACAGGCTTTATAAAAAATATTTTCAGTGAGATTCTCCTGAGACACTTCTAGGGCTATGAAGAGCGTTTTATCCGTCTCGCCACGGTATACAATTGTATATTATGTGTCCGTAGTTAAGGCTGTGTTAAATGTTGCACTTATATTAAAAATACGATTTATTGAAATTTGAATGAGTACGAATTAACTAAAACTAGCAGGGACCCATCAATTAGCTACACCCGTCTCCTATCGATAAAGAGATAGGCATACGATATAAAGAAAAGAAAACGCTTTTTCACAAATGCCGGAGGACCAATTTTGTATTTTACGGAAGTGCATTATTAAATATATATTTTTTAAAGATGTCCATGTTTTCTAAGTGGTCTGTTGGTAAATATTTTGAATTCTTCGTACGTCAATTTGTTGACATATCTCATTGTCGAATTAAAAAATGTATAAAGCTTGAAGCTATAATTTATTTGTTTCACTCGCATAAAATAATATTAACCCAAATCAAAATTTATTATTTTTTCAAACTACAAATATTTTAAATTATTAATATAATGAGATGTAGCAGTATTCACGCAAGCCCCGGAGTACGATTTATCATGTCAATATCATTTATCATTGAGTTTAGAATATAATGTTTATACGCGTATAATGCCTTTGACGTAGAGTTGTTTTTTAATACCAGATGTCTGAATCAAAATATTTTAAAGCTTGGGATATTCATCGTTGGCTGATATACAGCCACAGTACAATGACATAACAGTGATATCATAGATATATTTGCTCAATTGAAATGCAAATTGGTAATTGTTCACTAATTTAAAATCATAATGGCTGCCAGCAATATAATCAACTATAAAAAATATGTTGGCCCATTGTTGGCTTAACTCCATAGCGATGGGATTGATTGAATCGAATATTAAGCTTAATTAATAACGTAGGATTGGGAATAATAATAAATATAGATATCGAGTCTGAGTCGGGCTTTATATTTTTTTCAATGTAAATACTATTAAGTCGAAATGTAGTTATTTAAAAAATATATAAATACATATACGGATAGACAGAGTCGGTTTAATGTACGGCGGGGCCTGGGAAATAAGTTAAGTTAAGAAATAGCAGGGCCAAAAATATATTATTAAAAACTTTAGACTAATCACTCTTCACAAATTAGAGACATTGAATACATGAGTACTCACGTATTTATGGTTTGTAATTTATTAAAATAGAGTATCACAGAAAACAATATATAGAAATGGTTCGCGAGTAAAAATGGCATTAGAAATACGTCAAGGAAAAATACCGAATGAATTTTCTCGAAGAAAATTTAAAGCGCTGCGCAAAGCCTCGGTCTAGGGTCCCAAAATTGATGCCTGAGAGGGCTCTGTCACTTTCATCATGACAAGTTCTTCTCTATTTTGAGAAATACGAGCACCAAGAACTCCATTTCCACCCATTTCAACCATAGAAGCAACGATCTACCAACTTTCCATAAAAACACTAACTCAAAACTATCTTCTAAGTTTAATCTTCATATGAAACTTATTTAATGCGAATATGTCCCTCTAAACATTATCAACCCTTATATACATATAATATTGTATTACATCATACATAAATTAAAAATCACATTTCCAGCAAGTTTTCGTTGATGGCGTATGTCCCATTTTGATACTAACATACTCTAAATATACTTATATTTTTAATTGAAAGTAGACACTACTATTAGCAGTTTTAATTGATATTTAAATATATTTAATATGGTGAGAACATTACAAATTATAACTTCAAGTAAATCACAATATGGCTTACAAATACATACTCTTTATTTAGAAGACATGCATATAATCAAAATAATAATGAGCGTTAATTAAATACACGTATAAAACAACGTAAATGATGGAAAATAATTGTAAATAGAGATTTTTAGAATTAACATTCTATGGTAGGAATATTTATTGTGAGACGATATTTCTGAAAACAACGATAACTTTGAAAATATATCAAATATTCTGACGTCTACCAGTTTTTTACAGGACCGTTTTAATAATAGACTAAATATTTATAAAAAGAAACGGTTGATAGCTCGAGTTTGTTGTAAAAATGATTTTACAGTCTGTTATACGTTATAAGGTGGCGCCAATCAATTGAAATTGAGGCGTCTCCTTTGAAAACTTGCCATCCGAGAATTTGATCTCTTTGTTATTTTTTTTTTATATAATTCGAGATGTCTTAAGCGAGTCATCAATCATATATTTTAAGGTTCATTAAGACGACGTTGAAAAAAAATGTATACGAATATAAATGTTCAACGTCTCGTGTATTCACAGTGCAAACACTATATCGACTGTGGAAAGGAAAAAAGACGTAACTCTCCGTTTTTTAAATACCTTTTTTCGATAATCACAATGTATACAACTTAATACACGTCCTAGCAAAATAAGGTAAGCTGCGAATGCCGAATTAGTATCTAAATTTATCTTTTAAGTTGAAAAAAGGATGTTACGTCAAATTTTCGAACGGTATAAACATCAATTTTATTTGTTTTTCTTCGATAACTTAATTATATCTATCTTATATTTTTGCTTTGGCCTAAAATCGTTAACCAGTTTATTGCGGTTGTCACAAATTCGTGTCGGAGCGTTGTCGAGCACGTTGTCGAGTTTTTGTGCCGCAGCCAATTGGTTAAATTTACGTTCTTTGCGCCTTCTGTAAAATTTATTGTGTGTGTTACGTCTTTTTTTCTTTCCACAGTCAATATTTACACAGTGTATTCATCTGTCTACTAGCTACTACATCGGTTAAAAAAAAAACGTTACTATTTTATTTACAACCGCATATTCGTGTAACAAATAATAGGTGCATGTTTAAAAAAGTATTCTAATTTTTATTTGAAAGCGGAGCAAATAGATTTACATCATGTGGATACAAATTTTGAAAGATTATCATTAGGAATACCGAGTGTCAGCTAATCATATACCCTGTGATATCCATCTGAAATGAGCACATACATCTTTGCAATCTAATTAATATTCTCGGTAGAATTTTACGTGGAATAGTTGTCAGCCAATAGTTCAACTATTTTTTTTATATTTATAATTATACAGATGCAAGATTTAAATCCGTGATCCGGATGAAATCATCATCAGAGTGATTGTATACATATTTTAAAAATACAGTTATCAACCAGGCCTCGATGGTCAATTTGTAAATGCTCATGCTTTTATATGAGAGGTCGCAGATTTTAGTGCTATAGCTAAATAGTGATATTTGTCAAAGATGCATCAACATAAGTCTTCATTACCTTTGGAGCGGAAACGGTTAAAAAATAGACAAGGGCGCGTTCATCATTTTAGGTTTATTTTTTTATAGTAATATTTCATCGTCGGATAATTGATGGCCAGATAAATAAGACTTGTAAACAAATTGTCGTTGAATTTTAATCAAATAGTAGAATAAATTTATTAACGTTATTTGTTTATAACTGTCATAATACAGATAGTGTCGATAAAGAAAACACGATGCAATGTGAGATATTTGATATCTATTGCAGTAGAATGACTTTAATTAATATAAATTACGATTAATAAATGACAATAACAGAGACGTTATATAATTGAGAGATCTTGGATGAGATCGAGAGATTAACAAGGCGTTGAAATTATTAAAAATTCAAACCAGTCACGTTTCAAAAATACCTACGCAAAAGGAAAACTTATGTATTATTCTAACACCTTAATGAAAACACGGTACGTCTAAGATTAATAGATAATAATTTTACTAAATTAAGCCCAGTCTTGAAAACATGTACAAAAATAAATATATTCTGACCGATAGTATATTTATATTCAAATTTTTTAAATATATGAATACATTTTTACCGTTGAATTATTCTACTAAATTGAATTCAATCGAAAACTTGCACAAGAAAATATTGATATTCTGATCGACTGCCATGTGTACCATTTATTTATTTATGTATTTTAATATTTGATATTTGGCGAATTGTATATCAGTTATTGAAACATATTTTATTACGTAAATAAAAATTATGATGGTTGTATTAAATTTTTATTTACCAAAAACAATAATAAAAAATGAACGAATATTTTTAAGCTCTAGGTTCACTCGATAAGTAAATCAGAACTATTATATTAAATCTTGTTACTAGAACTATACACACACATGTTCGATGTCGTATATCATGAGATCGAAATGTTACTGACTAATTTCAGTCGCAAATTTAGACGGTCGATTAGTTTTACCTTTGAAACTTCTATTCAATGAGTTATAAATATAAGAAAATGGAGATAAACTTGTGACCGCATATAGTTTTGCGAAAACAATCGCATTGTTTTATAATTTATTTCCCCGCTGTAACACTTACAATAAACTAGATTAAATGTAATAATTAATCAACCATAATGATATTGCGTGCATAATTTACTATTATCTATATTTTATTATTTATTAATTTCATCACTTGATTAATACTCACGGCGCCACTGAAGTAGGTATTTAAATGCTTGACATAGATATTTATTGATATTACATACAAATATTATATATTTCTTCAGTAGATTATAATAATTTCAATAATCTAATTCTAAAACATAGTAAATATTACAATTGTATTTGATGTAAAAAGACTTCTAAAAACATACACACCGGACTCTCGTTTTACACTGTTTTTACGTGGTTTCAAATTAACACGGTGCTACATCCCCCATTTTTTTATAAACGTATTGGATATTTATCCCAAAAACTTTATAAATGTATGCAACTACCAGATTTGAACCTGTAACTAGGGGTGAGTGATATCCAAACAGACGGACAAATCAACTATGCCATCAGGAAGATAGTGTACTATTAAATTACACAATAATTTTTCTATATTTTTTTACAAAATGACAGCAGATTTACAGTGACGTTTCTTGGATAATTTGTATGGATTAACTATCCTCAAAATTATCCAGTATCTAATAAAGGATATCTCCTCCCAATGCCATAGTTCTAGAATACGTCTAAACAAGACAGGATTTTTTTCCCCTACCTCTTACTAACTGAAACTATATGGAGCCCGCTGTTGGTGCTCACACTTTCCTGACTATATCTGTCTAGGGTGGGTACCGAGAAGTTCAGTTATTTCCCTTT
>JAGVSQ010014206.1:0-10723 GCA_022683975.1 Rhyacophila evoluta
AACATGTATGTGTGCCTGCCTTTAGTCGACGCGTCCCACCTACCCTGCCAGGTTTTCTGACTGACGCGCTGCTGACATTGCTCACTGCCTCACTAAACTATTTATGGTTATTTGTCGCTTTGACACGGACGCTCGCCCGTGTAAACCTTCTGACATTGAGCGAGGACCCCAAAATTAATTTTAAGTCGCTACGGATCACCTCAGCGGTCGTACGGACCCCTAGATGTCGGTACGGGCCACTTAAGGAACCACTGATCTAGACCAATATTAAAACTCCATATTCTCCGTTCATATTATCGAATATAAGCGATTTATTACTGACCTGAAACCCCATAAAAGCAAGCTTCGTTAATATTATTCAAAAATATATTATTGCTTACAAACTTTCATATTTCATGCGGTTTTTTGTAAGCAATTATTATCTATGGCCTCTCTGTGGTCGCAGAGATAGACGGCAATGTACGATTAGATTAATTCAACGCCAATGGACAGAATATTAAAAACATTGTCACTATTAATTCCCAGGAGTGAGTGGTTAGCAATTTTCTCAACTGGAACTAATTTGTTTTTGTGACCACACAGAATTATTACAAGACAAAAATAACACTTGGAAGCTGTCGGACGTAGAAGTAGATATTATTCAAGTTGCATTTTATATTCCAGACTGATTTTGCTTGGCCACCATTTTGATTTGGCTGTCATTAGTCAATTTATATATAACAGTCATGGAGAGTGGTCGATAACAATTTATTATGGATATTGATTAAAACATTTTATTTAAATAATTATTCAATAAAGCAACAAGGTACCATATACTAACTTTATAAAAAAAGTCATAGCCGCTGTTGGGGCACTTAAAATCTTCAGTTGATACACTAACGACCATTACACTCTCGTAGAGTGACTGAATTATGCGCGATTTCGACCGGCGGCATTATTAGGCTATACTTTTTTCAGGACGTTAGAGGCAATACTGTAAAAGTTACTGTTGATTACTGTCGTAGCATGGTGGTAAAGTTTTTTGGATCTGAATTGAAGCAATTGGGCTTAAATCACACGTGGCTTCAGCAAAACGGTGCTAAATCGTACACAGCTCATGCTAAGATGAAAATTTAGCATCAGCCTGGAACATAAAACGCACCGCATACGTGCTATATCGTAAATACCTAATATTAAAAAATGTTGTATTAATAAAAACTTCCTTCCCGTGTAAATTGTATCTTATATTTCTACGGTACTTGAATACAATACATTCATATTTAGGCATGTCACATAATATATATTGAAATAACCATGAATATATACACACCTCTTAACCATATGTCACATCAAAGAGACCAGCAAATGCAGGTGTTCGAAGACGAAGACGCTTTCCTATGGACTGGTATGCAACGTATAACGTAAAACTACTATTTAAGAGAGATGAGTGATGGCTATCTCATCGCTGTTTCACCATATCTTCTCTACTGTTCTACTACTCGACAAAAATCCTTGGGAAATTTACTCCGTTTACAAGAACCCCTTGCTTAAAAAATGCCTCGTCTATATTAGCATTAATTTGTTATCATATATTTCTATGTTTTTACGCGTAGTTTTGTTTAAGAAGTTATTAGTCGGACGGTTATTGAAAGGGCAGTAAGTATTCTGTGGTCTTTGAGATGACGTTTTCTTAAACACTTCACCAGACGCTGCAGAAGACTTTATGACGTATCGCGAATTGCATCAAAACGTAATTCCGCTCTATAATGAACTCATTCCAATATACTAGTGGACGATTTACCAATACCTTTTGAACATCTTCAATTTTGTAGTTTGTCTTTTTACCCTCTTCTAGAAACTTCTTTATAATGTTGACGAGTGCTACGCCAGCATTAAGAACTGAAATTTTTATACCGTGTTGTGAATGTTTCAAATTTATAATTTATAATGTTATCACGGTGATAAATATACAAACACGTTGATGAGCACTTAATATGAAAACTCAAACTGGACGAAACACACACCTAATTAGAACAGGCAATAAAATATTTGGTGGCTACTAAATGTGCCCATCATCCACCCACCCCGTTCTCACACTCGGTCTTAAACAGACGTATCCTAGAGCTCTGGTATCAAAAAACATTATACTCTATTCGGCAGTAATATCCCAGACGTAAATACAAATCACCTAAAACTTAAGTAGCCACTCATCCAAGTGTGTTAAAAGTAAATTAAATAGTATACACCATAGATAATTAAAGGCTTATTTGGTCAAATAATTATGCAAAGAAATCATCAAGCTCGCTCAATAAAGACCCAAAGCATTTAAAATAATGAAATTCGCCCTAGTGGCAACCAAGTCTATTTGAAATTTACGGTGATTTATAATGTAATTAATGTAAATGTTGCATTCAACTAAATTTACTTGCGTATATTTGTTGATCCATAGATGGCAGTGTTGATTTTAGTGACCCATTGCATTTCACCTTAACTCACCTTTCAAGATTTCACCTACTTCTAAACAATATTTAATGCGCTGGTACATTGTGTAAGTATCTTTTTAAATGCTTTAAAACCGACAAAGCAAGCATCAATGCGTGATCTATTCAGTGTCAACAAATTGGTCTAGCAATGCCCAATGTTGTTGGAGCGATTTCTTCGCCGCGTTTTGTTGTGTGTCTTATTCAATTTTTTAACATTTTTGACGCCCCAAAGTTTCCATTTGAGGTTCTATTGCCTTACCGCCTTCTATCAGTTTTGTGAGCTTTGTCCTATGCAAAGCGACCTAATGAATACAGGGTCTTCACAAACAAGATTATATCGAAATATTTATTGATGTATCGTCTGTAAAACATAATCCTCAGTTTTTTCAAACTAGGTAATACAACATAATACACGTTCTTTCAAATAATTATCTAAATTTAGCTATTCAGTAAAGGGGAATCTGTGAAATTCGCTACCGGGAAAAAGGACTTCTACCACATTCATTGCATTAGTTTTTCTAAAAAAACATAATTAATTTAATCAAATTGGGTATGTAAATCACTAGTTGTACTTTTCGTGCATTTTATGGCTGTATCTATTTAATATTTTGACTTTGGGACAAAATCATTAAATATACCTTTTTTTGAGCCTCCTATAAAATTTGTTACGTGTGGGTTACATTTCTTTTCCTTTCCACAATCGATAACCAACCGATACACTTAACGCCATATTACAAATTGCCCATGACAAAGCAATAATACCACATAGCGAAAAATACAAGAGATGAAAAAAACCCTCTATAATCAATAGCATATAATTAAATTCCGTATTTTTTAAAATGTTAACGTTAAAAAATATTAGTTAATTTAAAAGTGACATAAAGCATTATGAAATTTTGTATAATAATGGTGATTAAAGAGAGTTTTTCATCGTCTATAAAATCTGTGTCGTGTGTACACGAGGTATTGCTTTGGACGAGGAAAAATATCATTCTTTAGAATCTTAAGACTTCCTTCATTAACATTCTCAAAGATCCCTATGTAAAAAAATATAGAAACTACAATCTTGTATGATAATCACATGGCATATATATCAAGTAGTTATAATTTAGATTTTCTCTATCCATTGTTATTGTTTATTAATTTTTTTATATATTTTACTAATTTTATTTGTGAAAACCCTGTTTAATTCCTGTTCTTTGTCGGTATTTTCACAGTACTCTTATTTCAAAGTATTACATATTCTCCTCGCGTTCAACTTTTATTAAACAGTTCAACTGTACGGTCCTTTGTCAATAATGATAAAATAATTTTTATTGTCAATCACAAATTATGTTTGCTCAACAGAACGCCTTCCTTTTAAACTTCAAGCTGAATTTAATTAGTTTAATTCTCTTTAATTTTATGACGAAATATTATCTAATATACTAGAGAAAATCGCACCCAAGGCTTTCTTTTTAACAACACTACTAATGCATGGTTTTTTAACCCTCCATGGCCGACGTCACCAGACTGATATCCGGTATTAATCGGAAATAACTCAAGGAGTAACAACAACGCATGTGTTAATAAACTAATTCATCCGTGATCATCTCGCTTGCCTTTTAACACAAAAATTATTTGAGTATAAGGTCGTTAAATGCTATGGAAAATAGGATTTACAGTAAGCGGTATTTATTACATGTTTTCTGCCTCCTCAACCAACCAGCACGTTTCCAAGCCCGTATACTATGACAGAATGAACGTGATTGTCTTAACTGGTAATATATATTTATTTACACCATTTTCGCTCCCAAAGTGGAGTATATGGATCTACACAGTGTGTAGATATCAAGCATAAGGATTTCCGCAATGTGAAAACGTATTGATAGATTATTTTCCACGCGAATTGTTTGTCAGACAATTGCTCAATCCAAAGTGCATCCAGTCCTGGATATTTTTAGATTTTTAAAATCCGACAGATGAGGAATCAATCCCGTATTCCCCAGATTACTAGACGTGAACACTACCAACTACGCTACCGGGAATTGATAATATAGCATGCATTATTAATGTTGTAATTAAGCCATGTCAATATGGAAGATAGCTGAGTATATACTATATCCCTCGTCGTATGAAGCCACAATTTTCTTTGGTCAGAAAATTATAACTCCGAGAAATATAGGCCTACATATCTGATAGAAAGTCATGAGAAGTGAGATATAGAATTAATTATCGAAGTGCCAGGAAATATATTTTAATTTTAATTAAGAGAAACAAACATGAATTTATTGTGATATATATTGGCTCTTATAATATTGAAAATAAACGAAAAATCAAAATACTATTTGACAATAAATTTTGGGTACAGTTTTCCGGCCGATATAGCCGTTAAATATTCATGTACATTCGATATTAATTATCTAAACTACTTCGAAAAAAATGAGAGATAAGTTGAAAGGTTTCATCTCACATCCTTTTAATCACTAATCAATGATCATCCATCCTTCCCCTTCCCAGAAATACCTGGCCTCGATCCCAGGTCTTGTGTGGTCGCGGGTGGAGCGCTCGCAACTGAGAATACAGGGTTAGGAATGCCGCGCACCTTTTGATATCGCACCGCTCTTGCAGGTGTGCGCACAGGTGTCGTTTTGAACTTACCTTACCTGTAACTCACTTACGGAGAGGTCTCTTACCTTTTGACGTTCTTGTATATGCTACTCTTCAATCACGGTAACCTAACCAACTCGTACTTTTAACCTCACACAGAAATGATTTTTAACATTCTTACCCGGTGAATTACCAGTGATTATAATAGCACTAGCGTAGTTGGTAGCGTGAGCATCTAGCAATCTGGGAATGCGGGCTCGATTCCACATCTGTGGGATTTAAAACAATGTATATACTGCCATTGGTCATTGTCACAGGCAGTGACGTCCGATATTGATGGTCGATATGCACAATTGCATCATTTACCATCATATTTATTTTTCATACCATTTTGGTTGATATCGTGATATAACAAATAACGACCTCAAATATTAAGAACTCGCATTTTTTCTCTTTTAATAATTTTAAACTAATTACTAACATTTGTTTCAAATACATACGCAATTATCTTCCAGTTAGCGTAGTTAGTAGCGTGCGTACCTATGAATCCGGGAAATACGGCTTTGATTCCCCATCTGCTTAATCAATTTTTTAAATCCAAAAATTCAGAATTGGAAGTCCATTGGGTTGAGCATTTAACTGGCAAACGATTCTCTGATAAAAATAATATGTCAAGACTTCTTCACATCGCGCAGATCAATATACTTCACTATCGGAGTGGATATCTTCACACTGTGTAGATACACATGGTCCACTTTGGGAGCGAACATGGTATAAAAAAAATATATATATTACCAATCAAGATACTCGCGTTCATTCTGCCATAGTATACGGGTTTGGAAACGTGGTGGTTGGTTGAGGAGGCAGAAAACATGTAATAAATACCGCTAACTATACAACCTGTTTGCCAACACATCTTACAACCTTTTCTTCAAATAAATTCTATTATAGGGCGAGCGAGATGATCACTGTTGAATTACTTTATTCATGCATGAGTTGTTGTTACTCCTTGAGCTATTTCCGATTACCACCGGATATCAGTTTCACACTGTATACATTGATCCATTTTCTCCAATTTGGGAGCGAACATGATAAAAAAAACAATGTCACTTACTTACAAATGAACAATTTTTAAATAATGGGTATTTCAATTTGAAAATAAACCTTAAATTATATAAAATCGGGTACATAAGCAAATGACAACAATAATATTAAACTTTTATAAACACAGATTATTTATATTATTATTGACACACAGTGTAGCAATGCTATGTAGGTATTGGGTTTTTCTTGGTTAAGAAAATGTGTTATATAAAATAAAATATTAAGTTACGTAGAGGTTACCATAATGTTGTAATTTGATTTTTACCATAGTAGTTAAAAGTTTTATTGTCCGATGTTAAACTCCCTCCAGACAAATCGTACTTGGAATAAATCGATTGCAATACGGGTTAATGTGGATATTACTTATTTTGAACCTTTGAAAGTCGATAAAGTCTGATTTGATTGTTGAATTTTATTACGAATCAAAAAATTTGTAATATAATTAAATTTTCGAATCATTAAAGAGGAGAATCATAAAGTTTTACGATCCTTTCGAATCAAACTTGGATTAACATTTTACTGGGCGATCGACTATAAAACTGAAAGTCAATTTTAAATAAAAATTTAACACGGACAGCTGCACATTGCAATAAAACAATACATTTTTTTTTATTTATTTATTTTAATTTTTATTATAATAATATTTTAACAACTAAGCACGACCTCATCTTGCTGATAATTTCTTTGTATAACATTGTTTTAATAAAAATCTAACATACAGGCAGAGCCGACTCAAGCTACCGGCAATGCGGTCAGTTGTCCGGGGCGCCGTATCCTTACGAACGCTATCAGAGATCAATTTATAATGAATAAAATATTGTTGTATCTGGAGTTTTTGATTGGAAAAAGGCGTATTGATTTACACATATCAAGCCTTTTGCGGCAGAACATCGTAAGCGGCAATTTGATGGATTAGCCAAAGATCTTAAAGCATGCAGCAGGCGAAGTCATAATTTATGCATCATGATCTTTTGCCAGTCCATCAAGTTGCCGCTTGCGATTTTCTGCCGAAATGAGCTTGATATAGTCACTTTCAACGAGACGCAGCAACGATCCTCGGTTGCCAATTCTGTAGTGTAAATTCACGCGGAGTTTATTGTTGTAATTTTGATTACTGTACGATATGTTTTCGGAAAGATAACTCATTCTTATATTTTAAGTTTTTTAAACGCGAATTTTCTTTTGCTTATAATTAAAAGGGGCGCCGAAATCGACCAGGTTGCCGGCACCTATAGGATCAGTCCTTCATATAAAGCTAAACGTCCGATTTAATTTCTTCCATTTGCCATCAAATCCTGCATTTATGCCATATGAATAAAACCAGCAACCTTCGACACCGAAGCGTTCACAATTACCTCCCAGCCACCCGGCAGGCATTCATGATCTTCCGATACCTAAAAAGTACACATTTTTGAAAAGATGCACCAAACATATGTAAGTTCATCATTTATTTAATACGAAACAAATCGTGCTATATTGTACAGACATCGTATAACACGGCTTCGATGTAACGCTGTACACAAAATCATATGAATATTGATAAACTTATTCAAAGTAAATTACCTTTAAGCCTATATATACACATATTTGTATACCATGTCCGCTCCGAAAGTGGTGCATATGGATCTGCACAGTGCGAAGATTTCCGCTGTGGAAGTGGAATGAATATATGGATCTCCACAATGTGAGCACATGAATTGACAGATTATTTTTTACGAGGGTTATCAGACAATCGATCAACCAAATGGGCATCCAGTACTACATTTTTAAATCTGATAGATGTGGGAGGTGTTTGGGCACCATCAGTCGAGTATATCGTAGATTTGTACAAAGCTTGTTCTATTGAACATATCGTCCGCGTTATATGAGGCATGAGGACTTACATAATTTTGGATTTTTTTCAATTTTTTCAGCATATTGATAAAAAAAGCACGTGTTCTCATATATTAATAATTCATTAATATTGTGTATATCCGCCTGTCTTTAACACATTTTGAACATTACTCAGATATAGCCACGTTTTATCGAGTTTAATCGAGTCCAAATTAAACCATATTTTTTAAATTTGAAATCAATAGAATAGCTTCAGTAATTAAAATTTTTGACTGATGGTGCTTGATGGAAATTGATTTTAAATTCTAAATTATTTAAAACTGGTAAACTTCCAAATGTCAGATCACTGTTAGCGACCCGGGTTTCGCCTTTCGCTTTATAGCTTCAGGTTTTTTTCCCATCAAGGTTAGTAGTTTCTATTATTTAACAAAATCTTAAACCTTGCATCCACTTTTTACAAGATACGATAAAACTGCATTTTTCTTAGTTTCACATTCAGTGGACTTAGCGTCGTTTGATATCTGTCAAGGCATATGTGCTATTTGGTAGTTACTAAGTTTTGAAATTGGACAGTCGATGTATTATTAATATTTAATAATAATTGTTGACGCAGGGTTATAATGAGTTAATTAAAGTATAAATAAATTGTGTGCAAAAAAACATTCACAGGTGCACTAATCCAAATTAACCTATCACTTCACGTCTGGCAACTTTTTTATTTGTACATTATTAGTTCTTTCATTAATTAAGAAAAACTCATCATCGTTTGACTCAAGTATGTGTATTAAAATCAGAACGACATTTTCAATTATTATATATGGTATGTATCTCCAAAATGAATTCCTATTTAAATTTATTTATAAAGTTTGGAATGCAAATAAAATTATTTCGTACAGCTGCAACATGCTCGCGGCTGTTTAAATGATGTATGTATTAATATGGGAGTGTTAGGCACACGGCGGTTATTTCTGTATGGCCTTGATCGAGTGCATTGCCGGTAACATGAGAATTATGTAAAGTATTCAGACAGCCTGTGGCGCCTCAATATCCATATTTATTATATTATATACATAAATAAATAAAACAAAATTAATGTAACAAGACAAGGTAAAATAGTTAACTCGTTTGTTGTTATTAATATCATCATAAAATACTAGTAAATTAAGCATTACTATGCGAATCGTAAATATTAAATAAATTATTTGAGATTTTCTGCAAATATAATTAATATGAATATTTTTATAGTTGCCGAGTGGGGTATATGGATCTCCATAGCGTGTAGACAGATTTTTTGGCGTAAGAAATTATTCTCGCCCAACCCATGGGTATTCAGTCTTAAATCTTCAAAGATTCAAAAATTCCCATGCAGCTGGCGACTTAACCCCGTAACATACACATTCAATCAATCAGCCACTGTCACCACAACGAGTAAAAATATAATTAAATAATTCAATTTGGTTTTCTTTTAAATAGCCCCGATTTTTAATATACTATTTTATACCCCTGAAAGTAGAGCAAATGGATCTAAGCAGTGTGAAGATATCTACTTCGAAAGAGGAATATATGGATCTCAGCAATCTGAAGACATGTCGACATTTTTCACGAGAATTGTTAGTTAGACAATTGCTCAGCTTAATGAGCATCGGTCCTACATTTTTTAAATCCGACAGATGTGAGAATCGAATCCGCATTTCCCGGATTACAAGGAGCGCAACGGAGAAAGTCAATATTTTATTTAATGCAATGCAATTTTACTTTACCTTTGCCTTGATTTAGACAAAAATGAACTTACATTCTTATTACGGATTGGTACAGACATATGTATTTTTGCAGCTTCGAGATTTGTACTTCGGGTTAGAGCAGCAGCTTCCAACCTTTTTGTCACCACCCCTCACCAAAAAAAAAAAAAAAACGCGCCTCCCGATTATACATATAATGCTATAGATATGTTCTTTTTCAAATGTTGGCGCCTTCCCTGGCGATAATCCGCGCCTTCCAGGTCGGAAACAGCTGGCTTGGAATAGAGATACCCATAGTAGGCAGTACCACCCCCATGTGGGCGCTGAGGTCGTCTAGGGGTGTTGGTGCGTTCTGAAGCATTTGAAGGACGCTTAAATGGACCAGAGGGGACGTTGGAAAATTTGGTGGGAGCTGGCTCTTTGTAGAAGAAATTAACAATTACATTATGCGAGCTAATAAACGAGAATCTTGTAATTTTGTCAGCGTTAAAGGCATTTGGGGGGCTGCTGACTCCTATTACACGAGCTAACAAAAAGAGGCGGTGAGTAATTTTTAATAAAGGGTGCGGTAGACCAAAAAAGATTGGGAATCTATGATTTAGAACAGCGGTCGGAAACCAACGGCCCATGAGGCTATTTGGTGCAGCCCGTACTGTAATGACGTGCGGCCCGCACTAATCCCCACGTACAATATTTGGCCCTCTTACAACAAAAGCTTACCGACTCATGGCTTATCCAAACTTATCACAAGAGTTTATCAAAACTGCACTTTTACTAGCGATATAAATTTAGGCTATTTTTCTTTTATAATACTATATACGAATATATACTATCAATCAGCATATCGGGACACTTAAAATATTTATATATCATCGCCGTAGAGCAAAAAGTCATTAACTAACATTTTTGGCAAAAATGAGTTTTTTATTTTTTTTTTTTTATATAATAACTAATTTTATTACTGGCGGTAGCTGTTATCCTACAAAACATATGACA
>JAGVSQ010014207.1:0-10723 GCA_022683975.1 Rhyacophila evoluta
CTGGCTATTCTTTAAACCGACCTGTTATCGGCGTCCCGTAAAGCCGCTAAATACTATCTATAGAGCATATTTGGTGGAGTTACGGGATGCAGGTATGACCTGGGAGGATGTAAGAATACTGGTGGGCGACAGGGATTCTTGGAGGTGGCACTCTTTTTAGGGAGCGGATATGAAAGAAGAAGAAGATAAAAATCTAAAATTTCAGATGCAAAGTATCAATTGCAACATTAACTTTAGTCTTCTCTTCCTATTTAAAATTTTAATACTAAAATAAATTTAACCTGAAGATTTTTAATAAATCCAAAATTGCAGGATTGGACGCTCAATGCATTGAGAAAATGGCTTTTGAAAAAATGTGTCTAGATTGTAGAAATTCACATAACTGTAGAGATCAATATTTCATCGTGTAATACAAATATTGAAATATAATTATTCTTATGTATTTATTTACTATTTTTCTTATGACTTCATTGTAATATTTCGATGCTTACATATTGAAAATGGCCGCTGCTGAATTATTTAACCTCATCTGATCGAGTTGATATTAACCTTGACCCAAGCGTTTTATCAACGTACTTGTCAAATTGCCATCATAAATCTAAACAACGAAACATGGTGTATTATATTATATTAGTTGCCTTAGAAGCCGTTGTTTAAATCATTTAAACTTCATAAAATGTCAAGCTTAGTTAATAACTTTAAAACTAATACGATAAATTATAATATTATATTTATCGATTCCAGTATTTATTTTATAACATATAACCAAATATCCCAAGATTGTGTGTGCAGTTGTATTTGATAAATCGATAACTGTAGTGTTAAAAAAATATATCATCAAAATTAGATTAAAGAAATGTAAGGAAAAGAACTTTTCAAAAGACGTTTATGAATATCAACTTCTGCGGGAAAGCTTTGTCAAAAAGTTTGTTTGACTAATAAAGAGCTTTTCAAAGCTATAAACAGAAATTATTTTGAATACTATTTTCAAAATTTTAATTACTATACAATATAAGGAAAATTATTTGGCACTATTTTCGATATAACAAACCGGTGTGGATGTAGAATATTTCGACAATGTATCTACACTGTCTTATTGTTATGCAGCTACAAAATGTGAATGCATGACCCACCATTTCATAGTCATAAAAATTCGTACTCTTCACCAGACCGGTTATTGTTATTACAATAATAACCGATCATATATTATATCAAACGTAAAAACCTTATAAAAATGAAACACGAATGAAAAATACAATTCATCTCTAAGATTGAATTTGGTGTTTCACGTATTTCCTCAATTATGAGCGTATCTTTCGTTCCTACGTCCAACCACCACAGCCTGGGTCCCACAACAGTTCTCCCGCTAGGTTGTTCCTAATTATGCTCGTCTGGCAGGTCGGTTCGGGTCCATACACTAGACCCGGATAGTCGACCGAATCCATGCGATTTTGCTAACCGAGATAACATTGGGCTATCTAAATTATTATACGATTAGTGATTCAAAATTAATTTTATTTATTATATCTTAATATTGATTTCATTCATTATCCATTATTCATACAATAATTGATTATACGCGCAAAATTAATATCGTTATCAGCAGGTAGCACGATGTGTCAGCGGCAGTTGTAGACCATCTAAACAGTATAAAAAAATCTTTTTTCAATTATAGTATACTTCATTTTATTAAAAACACAAATTTTATAGGAGACACAAAAAATGTATGTTTAATTATTACAAAAGAACAATCTCAGAGTTCACGTAGACAAACCGATGTTTTATTTTAAATGAATATGTTATTTATTAACCCATACAATTGATGTGGAGAAAGTTCTTTTTCTTGGTAGTAAACAGGCCATCCTTTTTCTAAGCTTAAAAGCTAAATTTATTTACCAATTTGGCATTTTCAGCTTACATCCTTTTTATATACCGTGAATTTAAGCTACATACATCGTGATTATCGAAAAAAGACCATTTAGACAAAAACTGAAGGTTACGTACTTTTTTCATTCCACGATCGAAATAATATTAATTGATCCTTTATATTAAAAAAAACATTATAGGCTCAATTAACAAATGAGATTATGAAAGTTTGAAAACACTTACAATCCCGTTCAAAACACTTATGTATACATATTATAACACATCTGACTCTTTAAAACAAGAACAATCATTTCATTGATCGTTTAGATTCTAAGAACTGTTTTAAATACTTTTGGTTGAATTTAATTTAAATGAAATGACAAGGTGAATAAAAAAGATGCATAAATAAAAATATGCAAGTTTTTCTATTTCCATTCTAAATATGTTCCATATTATCCATCGAAAAACTGAAACTATTATATAATTTGAATATTTTTTTCATCACAAATTTACCATTTGACTGTTTTCAAAAACTATTCTTATTTACTTTAAATCCTTGATGAACCTATCATATTTGTAAATTATTAAAATAATGCCTGTTTTATTTAATCAATAAAATTGTTTCTTCCCATAATTTCATAGTAAATTAAAACATATAGCTTCGATATCCCAAACATTTAATAGATATGCAAATTAGCTAACAACTTCGTTGTAAATATTTGTCCTGTTTTAATAAAATAAAATTAAAGTATTTGATTGTAAAAAAGTTTATATGCGAGCTTACTCTTTACGTCAAAACTTTTCTTTTCTTGTTCTCAAAGGACACGTATATAAACGACCTAAGTTACAGCGTACATTATGCTCTTGAATAATTCTAGTACTTACGGTGTGCCGTAAATCGAACAAAAGCTTTCACTCAAAGTTATGACTTATGAGGTTTGCATCGCAATAAAGCTCTCGACTAATCCAGCTAAAAGCAATATACGTGTCTGTATAGTAAAATAAAATACAATTATAAATCTTACTTACAGACTATAAAAAAAGCTGTTACTGGAATAATTAGGTTATCCATGTTTCAATTACGCTTAAGTATTAAATATTTTTTATCATTTCCGCTGAGAGTGGAGCATAATGGAATCTACGCGGTGTAAAAGATGCCAAGAAATTTAGTACATAGATTTTCATATTGCAACGTCATTTATATACAGAATTTTCACAAGATTTGGCTGTGTGATAAATTTTCAACCCATTCATTTTTTTATCTTTGGATCGTTCAAATTCAGCAGCTGTGGGAATCGAACCTGCAACCTCCGACACCGAAACGCACACGCTTACCTCTCGGTCACCAGGAGCAAAGATCACATAATATAACACATTCAAATATATTATGAACTAATGTAGTATACTACAATAATATGTACATCATTAATTTTCAAAAAAAACTGAAATTTCTACAATGTATAAGCGCTATTTTAAAAATATTTCGTTGTATCATAGTTTAGAAGTCTAAAATATTATTTTTTACATTCAACTTCCGATCTAAGTAATCAATTGAGCATCTAAAAATACTTTATTTCAATATTTGTTTTAATGAAGATGTATTGTAAAATTTTTGATTGCTTGCAATATAGCTTATTACAAAAATAACTGAAATTCTCTTTAAGCTTACAAAGACTAATACATTAATGTAACAATATACGTTTCAATAATAAGTTCACATTTCTCTCCACTTTGATTTCCATGGCTGACTTTCCTTTTAAACTTTGAGCTTTTGCTGTAACTATACGTAATCCGCACTTATGTTCACCACTTAGTACTTTGGATGTAATATCGAACCGAATCATAGAGAGAGCTAAGTTCATATTTGATACGGTCTTTACTAAGAGCTTTTCACAATAGGCTACTTTACGTCTCACAAGGAAACTATTATACGTTTTACTTTATATGAAAATACGTTACACGCCGATTGATTCGATGAAGATTTATGTATAACGAATATTTCTGTATCAATGATAAATAACCTTTCCTAAAACCTTCTTTATAATTTCATCATCTCGAAACGGTGGGTTTGTATAACATTGGTAAAAATATATGTAACTAATTGTTACCTTAGCAACCAACAAAAAACGTAGAATTTAGTCTTGAGAATATGAATTAAATATATTTATTTAAAACTGTAAATCCATTTCATAGCTAGTTATAATATTTAATAATAGATTTATATCAATGCAGAGATAGATAATAGAATTGACGTTGTTATTAATTGTCAAGTATTTTAATTAATCAGGTTTTTTGAATTATTTGTGGTTTGAAGAATTATTAATTGGACTGTTAGCGCATCCAGTCCCTGTGTACACAGTTTTTGATCATAAAATGAATATTTTTCATACATGGAAATTTATTTGACTCACTAATAACTCTTAACCTTTATTATAAATAAATAAAAAAAGTCACCATTTATTAATGGTAAACTAACAATGATCGAAAATCAAATCAATTCCGTAAAAAATGACAGGGTTCTCAATTGGTATGTACCTCGTCTTTACAAAATCAACTCAGAGCATCTTTAGGCACTAAATATTAATTAAAATGCGAAATAATATACATATTACAGACATTAAATACTAAATTACTATTTTGCACATGTTAGAAAACTGTGACAACTCAACTAAAAAATGTATTTTGTTTGTTGTCTTAATTGGCTCATTATTACATGCAATCAACAGAAAAATAATTTTGGTATTGACGTAAGTCTGAGCGAGTTAGCATCATAATTATGCATTGTTACATATTGCATATAAAACATTATATGAACTCCATAAAACAAAAGTCACAGCCATGTCGTAATTTTCCTGCTCCGAGACGCGAGCCGGTAATCATAAATTATAAGGCAGAATTTATAATCTAGTATCGAATATTTTAACTACTATTTTATTTACCCATAATCAAAAAAAAATATGTAAATAAATTTAAAATTGTTTATTACAATGTTTTTTTAGTGATGTTTGAAGCGTTTCGTTTTTGTATTTTGCTCGTAAAATTCGTAGATGGCTTTAAATGCATTTGCCACTTATTTCATATTTTTAATTTGAATATATACCCCAATAGTTAGTGAATGTATTCACGCTTTCTTAATTGAAGCACAACATGATGAAGATAATTCTATAGCAGAACATTGTTAAAGGTTATTATAAAATATTAGCAAAGAAGTGTGTCAATTATGTTCTAAATATGCTTGAGGCCTTTATTGTAAAATACTCTTTGTCTTTCTTATTAAAATCGTTGGGATGGCAAAAATTTCACGCTTTTGTCTCGTCACTATTTATGAAAAGGACGGCGCATACATTCACGACGTACGGAATGCTTTACATAGACCACTGTCACGAGAGTAAAACTCTTGATATAAGTATGCAGCCTGCTCCCTCCGTACGAAAGCATTTTCAGTTGACCTGCTCCAAACTCTTGAGAGGTTGAGAGAGTCACGTGGTCTCTCGAAAAATTCCCCCAAACTTGAGAGAAAATCCGTTACACGTATAAAAGAACGAGATGGAAAGATTAACACATTACGTCGACGTTTTTTTTTTATGGATACACATTTTTTTTATTTTTTTTATCTCATTTTGTTCATAAATTTAACACTATTTTAGTCATCGCCTTTTTATACAAAGATTCAATATTATTAAAAAATGATTTATCTATTTATATAAAATTCAAACAAACAAACAAAAAAACAAACAGCAAAACTATTTATGTAACGTTCACCATTTTTTTGCAAAAGGTCAGATATTGTGCTAAATATATAGATCTAAATATATTCTTGGTATAGTTCTGGATTCGTATTTAATTGGACGGTATCATCCGCCAGTAATCTTTTTTTCATAAAACCTAATGTAGTTATTTTTACATTTTTTCTTATAATACTGCCATAAATAAATGTGAAAGAATTCAGCCATTATAAATAGGGTTGAGTTGTATATTTGGATTCACTGAAAAGTTGATTACTTCAATGGATTTGCTTAATGTTGGCCTTGTTCATTATCTACAACCTATATAAATTCAATAATCAAAATTAGATCATTTATTCTAAGTATTATTTAAGTGTACACAAAGCAAAAAATATTACTACAATGCCCATATGTGTATGTTTAACTTAACTTGTATATATATAACTTACATATGAATATGCACTGTGTGAATAATCTTAAATTATTTTTATCCATAAAAAAATTTGTATATTTTATTTACAAAGGAACTCAGATTTTACTAGTAAAAATATGATTTCAATCTTCAGTTTCTATTATATTAGCCTTAAAAATATAAATAGTTTTATGACTGTGATAAATCTGTCAGGAGATGTAAAATTTTTGATGATAATACAGTCTTTAAATATTTATAAAACAAATTTTCAAATGTGAAATATTTTTGTTAGTTTTGAGTTTTTTCTTGGTACGTATATTTCAACGTTTCTAATTATTAACACATGTAAAATATTTTAAAAAAAAGACATTAATTGGAATACGCCGTCACATTTTTTATTTAAATATAATAAAAAAGTTTGTGCCACACACGATAAGTTTTTGTGATTACAATGCGCGTTTCATACTCATATGCTGTACGTGCACATTTTTTAACGTCGTTCGGAACGTGTCAAATGCAAACGCCGAAATAAAGAGAGCTTTCACGATTCCAAGCGGCAAGATGGCGACTGTAGTTAGTTCTGGGAAATTCCGCTAGGCGGGAACACTAGCCCGTTGCGCCAATGCGATATATCGTTCGCGCGAATTGGCCGACTGCCCCAGTGAGGCCGGTCCATGTGAGACTGTGTCTGTTCCGTGAGTGTGTGTATTTTCATTTTATTTGCGTATCATATCGAAGGTTGCCATTATTAGACGCATTATTATTATTATTGTTACCTGTAGGCAGATCGCTAGCTGTCTATCGGTGTGTCTAATTCGAACTACCCGCGTGGATTATGTTTGCTCGTTGGTCCAATGAAATTAATGTTTTTCCGGCGCTCTGAAAAACAAAACGTCTGTATCACGACGCCGATGTTTTTCATTTTTTCCCTTCTATGTGATGGTTACTTTAGATTCGCACGACCCAAAATAGTTTTGTGTGTACATATTATAAAAATTGTTTCATATTTTGACGACGATCGATGTTTTATGTTGCTAATGAAGTCTGTACTATGTATTGTTTATGTCTCGATGTCGTTAGTGTTTCGTTTAATTTTTAGAAGATTTATCTCACGGTTTGGATGTATTTAAAAAATAGCCTATAGATCTATAATATTATAATTTCGCTGTACCTATCTATCTATCTCTTATAAATGTCATTTTGCACGTACCCGTTTTGTCGCCATTATTTTATTTAACAATCTGTCATTCATTTGTTTATTTCTTTTTAAATGTTTGTGTGATATATTCTACTTTATCATTGACCGTACGACAGCTTATTGAAGTTTAATTCGAGTATTTTAAAAAATATTTTTCATTTTAATTCAATTGGATTTACGTTTAAATTGACAATTGAACATACTTCATAGTATATTATTTAATTGAATTATAAAAAAAAGTTAATATCTATATATTTTATTGGTGAAATCTTTCTGAAAATGTCATCAAATGAAGGTGTTTAGAAATAAAATTACATTACTCGAAAAGATAATGACACGTAATTTTAAAGGTATGAAGTATTATATTCTAAATTCTGCAGTCTTTAATTTACTTTATTTTGAAATTACGATATAAAACCGTTATCCGTAGATTATAATTATTATGATATTTCAAAAGAAAACAAATTTTCAAACCACTTTTTCGTTATAACACCAGTACCAAAAGATATATCAGATCGGATACATTTTGATAAATATCATATTATCATTGATTTTTTTTTCTGAGAAGGCTGAAGTAAGAAATGAAGTTTGCTCATCTCGGTCTACGTTCTGGTTTGCACACCTCGAAGGTAGTTGAACTCAATTCGACGTCATAGCTCCCCCCATAACTCCCTTCTTTCATTTGAAACAAACCCCCTAACCCATATCTGGAGCCTATACTGTATAAACGTAGATGTAATACACCTTTGAAAAGGTTCCCAACATTTAATCAAAATGATAAATTGATTAACTACGTTATAATATTAAAGTTGAAAGTATTTTTATAGTCATATATATTTATTTATTTTTAATGTCTTTCCGTAGTTATTATTCACGGCTATTATATAATAAATCAAAGTAATTAGGAAAATTTGTCTTCTCGTTTATATGAAATTATAATTATGCACGTTGATCAGAATTTCCGACAGATACTTTGCCTGCAACATCATTTTAAAATATAAAACATTCAATATCTATGTCACAACCGGAATATTTATCAACAATGCTAACTTATAAGAAACATTGAAATTCAATGTAACTATTCAGACGTTTAGTATTTTACCGAGTAAATGATAATTCAGTCATTGTACTTATTAATTCAAATAATAATTTTTGCATACGGATACATATATAATTTAAACATATGCAGATATATATATAATTGTTCGTCAATCATTCACTATTTTACTATTAATTACATGACCATTACATAAATTGTGTATAAATGCAAGATAGTGTTTCATTTTTTCTTGTATATATGTTTCATATATTTTCCTTTGAATATTATTGTTATATTGGTGCTTTATTCTAACAAGTATATGTGTATATGTTTGTGAAATCATAGCAAATGTGGTGATTATATTTTTAAACATTCGATTTTCCTCCATATAATATCAATAAAGTATACGGTTGTTACAGATATAAAGGCAGACGAATTATTGTAAAGATTATATTAATTTCTAATCTGATAATCAAGGATCAAGAATATATTGAATATTTATTTATGGTGGGAGATTTAAGGAACGCAAAGAATAAAATATTTGATGATTTACTCTTAAATAAGGGACTCGTTTTGCGTACTGTTCCGTGAGTTTCTCGCTGTACTTAATAATATTAGCGTCTTCTCCATTCACCCATGTATTACTTATATAACGCACCGTTTCATATTAATTCTGAAAGATAAATCCCGAATAATCCCCCAAAGTTAACTAATTACATCGGTTATACGGGTATAATTTTCATACCTCTATCTTTACAAATTCATACTATTATCACTTTCTCTTCGAATAAATAAATCTTTCTTGAATAGTAACAGGAGCGTATTTATCATTTACTTTTTTTTCTGCTCCGTCTTTCACTTCACCTTTCGCATTTGCTTCCACGTAAGATTGAACGGAATAAGATAACAAATTATTCGTTTCGGCTAAGACCTTTTCCTTCGTACAGGCAGGCAGCACGCATGTGCCCATTTATAGGAGAAAATAAAATAAAATTGAGAAATAGGGTGATAATGTTGCCTCGCTCTGCCACAGTAAATGGGACTTCAGTTGCCTACTGCTTCGTCCCTTGAGACACTTGGTCCATTAGCGTACCTGCTCACTCGATTATCTTAAAAAATATGTCTTACACTTATTTAATAGTTTTCTTTTTAAATGTATACCTTACAAAAAATCCAAGAATTATTAATATTTTACTCAAAAAAATTACAGCGTACAAAATGATTATAAGCCTGTTGAAGCATTAGATCAATCTATGGGCAAAAAATCATTTCTATATATTAAAAGAAATCTTTCCGATGCTTTTAATTTGCGAAAACTTTCATTTCTGAGCGACAGATGATGTAGAAGCTTACATCAGATGACATTCGAACAATAAAATGATTCACTTTTTACGAATTTTTTCTTGTCTCTCAGGGGTCCATATCATGCAAAAGTATACGTGAGCTTTGGAAAAAAAATCTTATCTTACAGTAATGAGAAAATAGCATAATCTTGCCAATCATTGATCTGTGATAGACGATATTTTCAGTCCTATGATATTAATTTCGGGACTTCAAAAATATTTTCAACATAAACTAATAATGTTGGTTTGGATTAATTATAATTAAATGAAGATGATTCGTCATAACTACATGACTTTGGTTAACTAGAGGCAACTGCAATAAAATGTTTACAAAGCACTTAAATTTAGAGCAGCGCCATACTCATAAAACGTACGACGTGCTTCAGTATGACTATATTGCCATCTCTTGGAGAAAAGGCACTTTTCTTATACTCTTGTTTCTCAAGGATTCCGCTTTTATCCAGGTGTTTATTATTTGTTGTATATATATTATAAAAACAAAATATGTTTTAAAAAATCGTTACTCCAATAGTAGTGAGTGAACACTATTAAAATTATGCATAGTATTTTTAACAAAATATTATATTTAATTATGATTTAGAATATGAACCGTATGGTTAAAATTTATAAATATTGCACAGTAAAAATGGACGAAAATTTTTTCAATGGGACGTAATTTAAAAAAAAGCATTAATTATAGATATATACGTATCATTTATGAGCGAAAATAGTGATATTATAAATATTTCTTAATAATTTAGCAGTACCTATAATTACTTTTTTTCCATTGTTTTTTGCGAGAAACGAACGAAATCTATAAAGATATACAACTGGTACAATGATCTTTAAATAAGATACTTGTAGAAAAAAGTTAACTTTTTTTTTTTAATATTCCAATAGAATTGCTTCCATTGCGTGCACTTTACTTTATTATATGTATTATTTATCATACATAGTTATGTTCCCTCCGAAAGTGGAGCATATGCGTCTACACAGTGTGGAGAAATGTCTCGACAGATTCATAGTATACACGATGGACATATTTTTTTTAATTCTCGAATGGTAGTAACATAATAAATATAACTAATAATTAATATTTTTGACTGATGGTGCTTTATGGAAATTGATTTTAAATTCTAA
>JAGVSQ010014208.1:0-10722 GCA_022683975.1 Rhyacophila evoluta
CCCATACAAATGCACTGTCGTATATATACGAGCATACTCCTTTAAGAAAAAATCGTGCTGTCGTATATATACGACGATACTCCTCTAAAGGTTAATACTATTAAAAAAAACATGTATATTGGCTACCAATAAAAAATTAATTCTGTCAACTATATATTGGGCTATCATTTATTCTTCCTTATTAATTAATTAAAGTAATTTCAACGCTGGTGTTGTTATTTTAGATGCTGAGGAAGAATTGAAGAAAGGTGAGATGAAAATAATTGCTAAGAAGGAGCTTGAAGAGTGGTATGCAAATCACGAAGAACAGATCAGCAAAACTAAAGCTGCAAACAGGTTAATTTCTTTGTTAATTTTATTGAAATGTGGAAGTAGAAGTTATGGATTGTTTTTACAGCTTCATGCTCCATAGATAATAAATCTTGTGCTGAATAAAATGTATTTAGATCGGTGGTAAATGTAGAATGTAAAATTCATGGGAATATCACTTTCTATCTAAATACTTGGTGACTGAATAAATAAGTGTATTAACCGAACTTAATTTAAGATTGCTGGGAATAAAATTGACATTCAATATTATTTCTAGAGTACATGGTAAATTTGAAGCCATGTTTGCCCTCACTATTTGTTCCTAATTCATTATGCTCAATAGTAGTCATCAAAAAAATTCTTAAAAAACTGAAAAATAGTCAACGTGATCAAATTATGCTATTGCATTAATGTTTTACATTGTTTTATTAGCTCTGGTCTGAATACACTTTTGATCAGTGTTGCTAAATTTTCAATCTACATGGAGAATAAAACATTAGTTTTAGTTGGTATTTAAGTATGAAGTCTTTGTTGCTGCCGCTGCATTTTTAGGATTTTTTTAGTCATGTGACAGGAGAATTTCTTTTTACTTAACTCTTACAATCATTTTTAATATTTTAATAACCTAAATTGATTTAATGTGAATTAGTATTTGCCTCATATTTTTGATTCATTTTGGAAATCACTGTAAAATTTTTGTTATAATTTACTTGTACTATTCAAAGGCATCCACAATCTAAATTTAGCGGTTACAAAAAATCTATTGGGTGTTTTTTTTATAGCGGGTGATGTTGCTTTATTTTTTTGCTTAATTGTGTACCCATTATTTTGTTTTTGTTTCCATGCTTACTAGGGAAGCCGCTAAGTAAGTATAGACATTTTGATTATTGTAATTGAATTAATTTATCAATTAATTTAACAGAACATATGATTAAATTGATATGCTTAATAGCTATAGCCAAAGTTGGATATCTCTTTTGCTCAAAGACCGATGTCATATGGTTTTGTTTGTTTGCTTTTGTTGTAAAATTTGAGGTAAAAAATGTTTCAATTAGATTTAGCTTCCGTGTCGGCTTAGATATTCTGTATAAATTCATGCAGTCATATGATGCTTCAGTCAAAAATAAATTTTATGAAAGAAATTTCATCACACAGAATATACTGAGTCATTATTTATTGGATGTTTTTAATGGTTTTTCAAAAACGTATAAATAAATTCCATTAATTTCTAGTAGAATGAAAATAAACTGTTATTGTCATTTTTCTGCCAAAATTATCTTCTAGGGTCAACTTCGCTGCAAGATGAAAACATTCTTTAGGACCTCATTTTTTTAGTTATTTTCCAGCCAATTATTGATTAATTGAATATTCTTAGATATTCATTTTCATTTTATATTAATTAATTATCATATTCAACCATAGAACAAAAAAAATCAATATTTATTTTATTTTATGTGAAATAAATGCTGGTAATTGAATCACTGCACGGTGACTGCTTAGTAATCATTCATTGACTTATAACATGAAATTCAGAACTTATACGTGTTCCTTGGTTTTACAAAATTCATGATTTATTTTAAACGTTTACAGAAATGCTGAGAAACAGTTTGTCGCTGAAAGTGATGAAGTGGAGCCCGGAACAGAGTGGGAACGCATTGCTAAGCTCTGCGATTTCAATCCTAAGTCTGCCAAGTCATCCAAGGATGTATCTCGAATGCGGTCTATAATATTACAGCTTAAGCAAAGTGCTGTGGTGACTCCTAAAAAAGCATGAGAGTAACGCCTGCTCCTATCGCATTCCTTGTTATAACATTTAGCCTGGCTAGCTGATAAAATGTATAAACTTAGATTTCTTTATTGTAATATAGGTTAATTGATTTGACATTATTTTCTCTATTATAAATGTTTTTTGTATCACAGTAACTTCGCATAACATATATATTTAATCTGTTAAAAGATGCATTGAAATGCATTGTGTATGAATACTAGATTTATGAAATAAATAATGAATCTTTAAAACAAAACATCTATTATTTTTAGTTTCTATTAAAATGTCAATACGGAAACATGACTCGAGGAAGTCTGCGTTGCTGATAAGTAGGACAGGAAGCAGGCGAAATAATAATTTTCTGTTATTAGTGTTAATATGAGATTCATTTTATTTTTTATAATTTATTTGATTTATAATATTAGATTCTGTTTGAAATAGGACACCTATTTTTCATATTAACATAAATGTTGCTTTTCTGAAAGAGGTTATACTCCACTTTTCTAGATTCATCAATATTGACCAAAATATTATACAAAGATCTTTATTTATGTTAGAATAAGCAAAGATAAAAAAAATACACTAACAGTGTAGTGAGAACAGTGCACTTCATATATTATTTTTATGAATAAATCACAGGGGCATTTCACCCGTAGAAGATAACCAATCCTGGGCACTAATGAAAAATTTATCTTCATGGAATGTCACAACAAGTTATTTAGAAAGAAAAAACTGGTAATGTCACTTTAAAACATTAAAAAAGGTGAGTTTGTAAATTTTTTAGCATTTTACCCATGAGACGAAATCAATCAATAATCTGTAGTTCACATTTCCATACATTTTATTATACATGGAGTATTTCCTGAATTGTTATGAAGCAAGGAATAGAACTGTCTATCACGTCTTTTAAATTCTTAAATAAAGTTTTGGATAAAAATAACATCTATACCACATTACACATAGTAAGTAAATCTTAATATCTTCAAGAATACATGTGTAATATATTCCAACAATATGGATATTTTTAAAATAACTTATACATATTTCTTTTCTTAACAAAACATACAATCTTAAGTAGCTGGAAATGTTTCATACTACACTCCAAGCTATTTGTTTCATGTTACCGCTTCCGACTTGGAAATCACCTGCAACATAAAAACAATAATTTGTAATAAATATTATTATATATGGCACCCTCATCACAACAGTTGGCTATTTTTAATGCTTACCAGTAATATGACAGTTTTTGAAGATCAATATAGAAATATAAGGACACTTGGAGAAAATAACTTCAATTGATTTATTGGTGATTGGACAGTTAGAGAGTATTAATTCTGTTAATGTATTGGCACATTCACTCTCTAAAATACTTAGTACACCGTCATCAGTTATCTGAAATTATAGCGAAACAAAATAAAAATAATATATTTTACACAGAATATTATTTTATTGTAACTTTTACTATTGTAATCACATTTTGTGTGAATCTCTAAATATATGATAACTTAAAATTCTAAATTATTTAAAACTAGTAAACTTCCATATGTGAGATCACTGTTAGCGACCCGGGTTCCACCTTTCGGCATCTTCAGGCTACATTATATGTGGGCAGTGTGCGAACATATAAAATACTATGTAGTATGTTATATGTTTGTAGTATGTTATGGAAGTTTACCAGTTCTAAATAATTTAAAATCAATGTCCACCAAGCACCATCAGTCAAAAATATTAATTGATAACTTAAAACTTAAAGTAATTGTTATAACACACAATCTCATGGAATATATCATAAATAATATGACTTACCTGTGTCCCAGCTATGTTAAGTGCATGTAGTTGAATATTTTTTAAACTGTCCATTGTTTTATTTGTTATTTGACAACAGTAAGCTATATCAATCGCCTTCAGTAATGGACAGTTTGCAACAAGATCTTCAATTAATGTGTCATCAAGAGCATCACATTGTTTTAGGACAAATTTCTCCAATTTTGGTAATTTTGGTATCAGCATTTTCAAACCTAGATATGGCATTTAGGAGTGTTTTAAAAATGCCAGTGATAACAGATCATTAATTTTTGTTATTTATATTATTTATTAGTTATTTTAATTTTGTGTTAATTTTTATGTCACCTCGGCAGCAGACTAACATGTAAAACTATCTGTCAGAGATTGTAGAATAAAAAATACTTTTGACAGTACATTTAATTGATTTAAGAGATTTAAAAGTAACTAGGGTTGCACTAATTATTATATTAATTTACTTCAGAATAAAAATAGCAATAGTCGAAACAAAATTATAAAAATAATCAGAGAATTTTTCAGTGTTAACAATATAACTATAAAATATGCTTATTATGTAAATTGATGAATTTAAAAATAAATAGCTCTTAAAATAGTTGTTTAACTGACCATCTGCCGTTACATTTTTTGTTGAATCTCCCAAATCGATTATCTTTAGATGTTGACTCATCGAAACTGATTCCAACATTTCATCTGTTACGTAACAGTTTGAAAAGTCTAAAATTTCTGAATAGGGATGTAGCAAATGTTGTATAATGACAGGGTCTGCCAAAACATTTTCTCTAGATGAAGCACGTCTCATTAATTCACTTTTAAAGTGTATTGGAATGTATCTTAAATGATTTTTCAACTTCGGAAGCCCATTTATTATTATTGGTAAGCACCTAAAATTTAGAAAAAAAATAATTAAATCACATAAGAATCAAATAATTCATTCATTAGACTACATTACAAAACAGTTGAATTTACACAATTTATCAGCATATATATTGGTAGCAATTAATACTCTCCGTACATGTTTGTTGATAATCTAAACATTATATTATGAAAACATAATAACTGATCACTCACTATTCTCACTGTAGCTACCACAAACAATTTTATGCCTACAAACCCTATTATAGAAAAAATCTACCAGCCAAATAAAACTATTTGATGATGTTAAAAGATTTTATTTCAGCAATGTTATACAGCCTTTTAACTTCATTTCACCAAATTGAAAATTAACTTAAGTAATATATTTATAATAGTCACAAAACTTGAAAATTTATGCATTTCTTTATTTAAGGCAGCTGAAACCTAAAAAGTTTATTACAGCTTAACAGTTGATATATTAAAAAAAAAACATCATTCACATTAAAATTTAAATCTTTAGTTCACATTTGTTTAAAAATTACAAAATCTGCAAATATGAAGCAATATGTGGAGACTGTCACAATAAAAAAAAAGTAATGCTTTATTTTATATTATTTAATAGCACTGTAGTATCCTGATTTCTGGGGTCAATACTTTAGTTCAACGGTTTCCAACCTTTATGCTGCTACAGCTACTCCATTTTTTTAACCGCGCCTCCCCACCTTTTTTAAAAATAGGTATAGTAATATGGGTACATTTTTTTCAAGTTTTGGTGCCTGCCCTGGCAATAGTCCGCGTAATAGAGGCGCGCCTCCCAAGTTGTAAGTCTCTGCTTTAGTTGGACAAAACTTATTTATTTTGGTTGAGGTGACCCATGGTGCTGAGCGGTGACTAACTAGCAATATTCCTAAAGAGCATATTGAAATAGTTCCATACTGAAGAGGCTTACATGTTGCGATATATATATTTTCTACAAATTATTTAAACAAGTTTAATACTTACAAATCTTGGAGTGAACAAATAGTCCTATGGTGAGATGTCATTTTTGATCAAGTACTTTAGAAACTTTTTATTTTAGGCAATATTGAAATATTTAAAATTTGCTAAGCAAAATAATAGTATCTGCAATCAAGATAAAATATAATTCAGAAATAAAAATCTTGATTATTTATATAGAACACTTTATTATCAATAGATGATGTAAATGTTGAATACGATGCTGTATTAAATATGTTAAAAAAGACAGCCTATCATAAATTTGGTGAGGAAATCCTCAAGACTTTTACATTAGTGTCAACTCTGATTTTGTGCTGAAACTCAAATTAATCGAATTCTTTTCTAGTATACCAAAAATTTTCCTGAATATTATTTCATATACATATATTTTTAAATTTTAAGTATATAGATCTCTATTATGTGCAAGTTTTTTAACGAGAATTGGTTGCCAGCCAATTATTCGAACCATTGGGTAACTTTGAGCTTCTATATTGGAATTCATAACTTTTGGCACCAAAGCACGCGCGTGCTTACCTCTTAGCCATTGACGGAAGAATCATTATTCTGAAATAGAAGTTTTCTATTTCTTTGTCTTATTTGTTGTTTGGTATTGGAGTTTTGAGTGTGCCAACTATTAGTAACTAAAACTGTGTGTTTGTACTATACGTCAATGGGAAAGGAAATTATGGAGTCGTTGAACATTAGAAGCCTTAAGCCTTGACAATGCTGATTTTGACGACAAAGTTTTACAAATACCGAACCTGTTTTATGTCAATGTCAAATTTGTTTTGTACATCTTTCGCCGTTGCCACGATTGTTGATTTATATATTTCAGGAAATATGATTTATGCGAGGCCTAAACTAGGTTACTAACACATCATTTCTTTAAGAGAATATAGATGATATCAGCGACGCCGATTCACCGACGATGTTAAAAATTCATCAGCTCGCCCAACTGTCATGAAAATCTCAAAACAATACACCAGTGTTTCAAGTCATTCAAACATAATGAAATACAGACCGTCGTCGAAATAGCTAATTTTTACAGTTGCATAAGTAAGGAGAGATATGAATTTTAAGAAAAGAAAAAATATTAAAGTCATCTATCGCTTGATGTGTTTATATTATGATTATACAAGGTGACTTGCAAGGAACGCTGGCCATACGTCGGTACCAGTATTGGAAGCACTCCCAAATAATTATCTGACGTTTCATCTGTTTGCGTCTATGGTTATTATATTGTAGTGATTGTAAAATGGCGGATGTCTCTATTTCGGAACGAAAACTCAAAACGCCGAAAACTCCCAAAACAACTAAAAAACGCACTCGCAATCCGGAAGGTAATAGAGATTTGTTAATCGAAAGCTTTTTTCCAGAATTTGAATACCCTCGACTGAGTTATTTGTCAGATATATAACTGCGAAGCCTTTGTTTTGGTCTACTTTTTTTGCCTCTTACTGCCTTTTGAGCATCTTTAACACTAATTTTAAATTTCACTATAGCGGGAATTTACTTAGTAAAGTTAGCGTATAAACCATTTTTGACATTAGATGTTTTCACTGTGCTTGGGTTAGTTTTTATATCATAATTCTTTAAGACTATCTTTTCTTTTTACAGAATGGCACAAACAGAAACAGAAAAGGCTTCGAATAGCGGGAAAAGAACATATAAATACAAACGGAAAGCTTGTAGCCGAAAAGACGCCCGGCCCTGACTGTCACTGTAGGCGAAGATGTTTCGCTAAAGTACCCGAGCAGGTTCGTCTGAAGACATTTGAAGGATTTTATTCAATGAAAACCCACGATGAGCAAAACGCTTACCTATTCGGGCTGATGCGACAGATCGATATTAAGAGAAAGAGAAAGAAAGACAGCAGTAGGCGGACTTGCACATTCGAATACTTCATCAGGGTCCGCGGCAGGGAGACTCAGGTCTGCCAGACCGCCTTTAAGAATATTCATTCCATAACAGAGCGCAAAGTAAGGGTCCTTTGTAAGAAGATGGATGACGGGATTATGTTTCCTAGCGACAACCGGGGGAAGAACAGTGGAAAGAGGGCCGGTGAAGTGCGAATGGCGCCGGAAATTATTGAGCAGATCAAAACCCATATCTTTTCAGTGGTACATACCCACCGCCTAAAGGACTTTATCCGACTCGATAAGTTCACCGGCCTAGAAATCAACATTTCTAAGATGTGGAAGGATTACATACGAACATTTGATCCGACATACGTATTCGTTACACTGCCTAAGGGTCAGAAGATTGCCACTGTCGAAGGAACACAGCCTATAATTCAGAATGACTTCCGGCAGCGGGAGGCTATCACGTCCACGCCTACCGATCCATTCCAGACCGTGTCTTATCCAGGCAGCGGCCACCTTATTAACATAGCTGAGAACTATTTTGCGACTCAAGGCCAATATCCCACTCAACATGTCGGGGAGTATATTCATGCTGACAAGATGGGATATTACCAGCAAGGACATTTGGTGGTACAGCCAGCCTCCGTTCAACATTTGCAACTGCCCTCGCATTCTACCCTCCCCTCTCTCACTCTGCCCCACCCATCCGCTCATACCCACCGGCAGCATGACACAAACACCTATGTAATCCTTCAACCTGTGGCCACTCCACCAGCTGAAAACATAGAGACTGTCCGGTCTGTTAAAGATGAGACACGAGATGGCACCGGAAAGAATAATAAGGACAAAAAAAAGCGCGGGCCTGCTGTCAAACAATGGCGTTACACCAGCCTCTTTCATGAAGAAATCAATGGGGCTGCCCTTGCAGCCATCAAAACCCGCCTCGGAATGTATTACACGGAAGCAGAAATGAAAAAGAAGAAGATCAAGACAGAGAGCAAACCGGTTCCTCAGCCGCAACAGCCGACTAACGGACCCCTTCTCAACGCCCCAAGTGCTCCCCTTCCTCATCATCATCATGGCTGACCCCCACCGCTTCTCACTCACTGTCTTTTGCTTACTCCGTAGCTTGCTCAACAGATAAAATTGATGGTCCCTTATGTACACCTAGTTACACCTAGGATTTTGTATATTTTCTGAAACTCTTGTGTTAAAAATATTTAATTAGTTGGAGAAATTTGATTTTCATTTAAATCTAAACTTAAACTTCAAGAGATATTTGCAGAAGGGGCCATCAGATTTTGATTTTAATTAACATCTATCATACTTCATTTATGTGCAATATTCATTCTTCGAAAATTGTATTCTGTATTACGAAGGTAATGATTGGTATTTCGAGAAAAAAAAATTCACAGATGATTTGAGTTATGTATTGAAAAAAATATTTATGCATTTAAAGACACAAGTAATTAATTACTGTCAGTCTCACAATTAATTTATGTTCTTTTCTTTCTACACCAGGTAAACCATTTTTTATGTATGCATTTTAAAATGTTATTTTAAGAATTACAATCTCTTAAATTGTAACTGAAAGAGAAGGACTAGATACTTACATTTAATGGTCTGCTTGGCCACTTTCTGTTCTGTATCGAAGACAAAAATCATTTGAATAGACTTGTTATGAATTTTGTTTGACCACCTTAAAGTTAAAACATAAATATACTTTACTAATATAATTTACTAGGCGAAGAGTAAATCAGCTAAAATTCTCAGCCGTTTATAATTAATAATGAACTTATTTATTCAATCAAATGAAGGGATTAAAATAATACTACACTTCACAAATATTAGTATTTTTACAGTACTAATACATTAGTTTTAGTTATAATTCAGATTAAATTATGTCTTGGTTAGTAATAGGTTATCAGATGTGGATTAAGTTTATTTTTAGTTTTTCATAATAAGGCTTTGCGCATATGACTCCAGTGATAGAATGTTATATTAACATATTCAATGTATTGTGTAGATGAGTGTAAATATTCTTTAGTAATATTATTCTTGAAGATTGATTGTATAAAAACCTAATGAAAAATGAGACTGTATCATTCGACGTTTATATATTTTATTAATATGATCATAATGAATTGACAGAAGAGATTAATAATTATCATATAATTAACAAAATTGCCATGAATCAATATTTCTATTAATTTATTTATGAATGATTATGTATCTGGCTGATTTTTTTTACTATGAGTATTTTATAATTTTAGAAATAAATGCCAGAGTTGTGATATAAATGGCCATTTGTATTCAAATTAATGTGTTGTAGAAGTAGGTATATATTATATATTAATATGTATTATTAATCGATATAGCTAATATTAAGTCCATTTCAGCATGCTTCTATCAGTACTTATTTTAAAAGTAATGCACCTCTGTTGTGATCCTATCTCACAAACAGAATTTAGCTAGTAATAATAGCTATTTTTATATATAACTTATATGAAATCATTAACAGCAGTGGTATGGAAAACTTATAAGGATGTTATCAATTAATATGCATCATTGTTGGTGGCTTTTGCCTGCTTCATATTTATCAAATTTGAAATATTGTTACATGTAGCAGAATTATAATGTCAGATCAATATTCACCAATCCAGCCATAGGACTCTCATTGATCACAAATAAGTAATTTCTCAAATCATCTTAATAAATAGTTTATCCACAGTTTCGCTATCAGTTATTTATCTAAGTAGATGCTTTACAGATATTTTTACACATTGTATTCCTTTAAAATTTGAATAAGCCAATATTTATTGTGAAGTGTTCCAGAGGATGTGTTGAAGCCTAGTTGATAATGTATTGTATGATTTTTACTAATCATTTGGAGTCACATTAATAGTGATAATTTTTGTAAAATTATTATATATGATTAATAAAACTCCAATATATTTTATAAGTTTTTTATTTATCTCCTCTGTCTCAGTTTTCTCTAACAGTGTGAAAATAAAACTCGAATATTCAATATATTTAGTGATACTTGCTCAGAAATTCACATTCCAACATCTTCAGGCCTAAATTATTTGAAGCAAATTAATACAAAAAAAATACTATGACTTGAATTTCGAT
>JAGVSQ010014209.1:0-10722 GCA_022683975.1 Rhyacophila evoluta
ATTCGAACCCGCATTCCCCAGATCGTTAGGCGCGCACGCTACCAACTACGCTACCTTTATTCTACCATCACCCTAATTATTATCCTAGAGAATATAATCTACTTTCAACCTTTGCAAATATTTTTTTCGTCTAATTCTTCTCCAGTGTTATTCTGTATAATTGGACAAAAATGAGGAACCTCTAAACTCTCTAAATCTATATCTGCATCTTGGTCATCAAAAAAATTCTTCCAACTATTTTCCAACGTTCGAACTTAGACTGCTTTACGGATATTTTGACCCTTACATCGGGGTCCGATAAATCGAAGTAAAACTATAATGATGTTAATCATATACATTTGGTGATTTACTTCAATGTCTCATTCTAAGATAGGACAAAATGATGATTTCCGAATATATCTGATAAATGTGACGCATGGAGAGGTCAGAAAGTGTTAATTCCATGGCCGCCAAGTTTTGTTCCGTGAAAGGTCACATATTGGTATTTATCAAATTTGATTGTCTTTTGAATGTTTTTTACCCAGAACAGGGAGGTCTGCGAATTTTATTAGCCACACAGGTATTCGATTTCGGAAAGATCGCTGAATTAAATATACCGAACATTCTTAAACTTTTGTAACGTTACACATTTTCGTAAATTTACTATTTATTGAGCTAATCAATGATTCCGTTTCGTATTAATTCACATACACTGGCTTGATTTGTCATTAATTAAGTCATACACGGAAGAAAAGTAACAGAAGCTTAAAAACAAAACAACTTTACGTATTCTTATCGTTCTCAAAATTCCTGCACGTCCGTTAAACTTGTTTACGTGTACAATATGACAAACAAACATTCTGTATGTATTAGTTTCGTCGTATTAAGAATTTGGTTTTATTTTTAAGAAACCTAGACATACATTTCATGTTATGATTTAAATATCGACTGCAGAAAGGAAAAATTACGTGACCCACGCGGAACAAAGTTTACAGAAGGCACAAAAACGTCTAGTTAATGATTTTGGGCAAAAGTCAAAATATTAAATATACACAACCTTGAAGTACATGAAGATTAAAACTTGTGTTTTATTTACTCAATCCGTTATTAATTTAATAAAAACCAAAAACATTGACGTGGTGGAAGTTCGTTTTCTAGGTCTGCAAATTTCACAGACCCTCCATTTTTCAAACTTAAAAACTAAATTTAGATATGGATTCGGCATTTGTAGCGTAAATCTTTATAATAGAACGTGTATTAAGTTTATACATTGTGATTATTGATAAAAGCAAATTGAAACAATTGAGGGCTACGTCCTTTTTCCTTTCCATAGGTATAAAATATCGGAAATAACGTTTATGAGTAGGTTGGAATTGGAGATAGCATATATTATATTTATACTATAGATTCGGAACGTACATGGTCAATAGACTATTTTTTCAGCAAATACTAGTCCTCGTGATAGTAAAACCTGTTAAGATACATCATCATGTTGCGGAGGTCCTATTATCCTTATATCGCACGTCACGTTCTCACAACAGTTATTCAAAGTGTCAGAAGTAATTTCCCTTTTTATCGGCGTGAATGAGCACGTATTTTTATTATAATCATTCGTACTCCTCGATAAAACGATTATAAAATGAAGTATGAAGTAGTGAACTTTTATAATAAAAAAGAAGCCATAAATAACATTTTAATAATATTACTGAAATTCCATCAGTTATTGATGTCTTTCACTTGAGTGAAATTGAGTTTATATGAATGCTGTTTTATACATTTTTATTATAGGATCTGTCTTGCTTTCTTCGTGAAATATCTTTTTTCCTTTGTTATTTGTCTCTTTATTTGCACATCTATTTACCTAGTTTTATATAGTTTTTGAATAACTTAAACTATTTAATTATTATTATAATGTCGTGTTTCGAACACTTTAGATCAATAATCAAAGAATACGCATAGAAGAACAATATTGTAAATAAACATAAAATATTCTAAAATCGTAAAAATCCTGCGGAAGCAGATGTCGGTACGCCATCCTGTGGTAAGTTTTAGTACTTACGCCACATGTCATACATTCACTATAAACAATATCTTTTTTTGTCACACCTTACAAATATTACGGTATGAAGGTATGGTATATTAAACAATTATTGTTTGGTAAGTATAATGAGCAATAAGTCTCTCAATTCTTATTATACTCGTATTACGGAACATAGAATTTACTAATGTGCCAATATAAAGTTTCGATTGGTCATTTTTTGTGCGACGAAAAAAAACTTTGAAAGTGAAAGTCTTCGCGAGTTTTTAATTCACGCATAACTCAAACATGTGATGCACTATTTGAAGAACACTGTGTTAAAGGTCACATTATAATTATTGCACGGAAAATATTTTAAGTAGTCGAAGATGTTATTTAACCTTTCTGGTCAGGTAACATTCGATTGTCGATCTTCTTAAGTCAAACGCTGATTTATTTAATTGGACACGATTTTATCTTAGTTTTCTAAGGACGTTAGGATAGACTAGCTTTGAAATACTTTTTCTGTATTTTATGTCGTATATTAATATCAATGGCTTTAAAAATAACATACTTTATATGCAACTATTTGATTATTTAATCATTAATTGAAATTAATTGAAATTTTAAACAGTCCATGCCAAGGATTTTAAATAGTATTTATTCAACGTACCAGAATAAAATAAAATTTAATGCAATTTTTCCTCATACCATAATCTGTATACAAAGTTTTTCCTTATGCCTGTAATTAATACGCATGTACATATATACTGTTACATGTACATGCATATAACAATATTATCAGCATATAAACAGGACGCGTAATATCTAAAACAAGTTTTCTCATTCCACATAAAGAAATGGTACAAAACAAAAATGGAACTACAATGATTTTATTCTTGCTTTATTAAATCGTGCTGGTACGTAATTAATTGACGGTAATTACGATAAATTAAAAAAAATATGGACACAGAATTACTTATCTGTCTTATGTCCTCCTGGATTACTGGACATTACTTATTTTCTTCATCCTTCCATGCTTAATCACATGGTGAACATGATCTTGAGGTGCACGCAATCTTCCAATGTGAGAACAATATATTGAACGAAATGCACTGGCACCCTCGTATATCCTGTAGATCTCAACGTCGTATCTTATGTTCCGTTTCTTTTAGATGAATTAAAATTATCATTAGCATGAGCATATATTTATTTTTCCATGCTGATGAATAAATGATATCGCACATTATTAAATTCAAAAATATCTTCATTTATGCGAATATGAGACGCCTCATAAAATTTTATTTAATTATAACTGAATACGAATGTTTTTATTGGTAATTACTATCAATGCAAATAATATTTCCATCGAGGTGATGGGTTATGAATAATTTAATTAATGAACAAGGCAATGAGTTGCATCCCTAGACCCGTTTGGGTAAACAGCGTTGAAAAAATATTCGACAAGCGCGATTTGTCAGATTTATAAAAACAAAAAACCATCAGGACATGTCTAGAGTCACGGCAGTCATATTAATAGCATACATATGAAAAAATATATATATCGTCAGGTCAAAAGATGAGTATTTATGTGTACAATATGTGTGTTATAGTTGATTGTTGTCACGTATAATTTTTAATTTGACCGTTAAAACCAGTTTTAGCAAAAAACTCGGTTTAGTGGGTTTTTTTTAAAACACGAAGCGCACATATTATTCGAACAATAAAACACTTTTATTTTCTTTATTTTTATTATATTTTTCTGACAGCTATGCATTAATAAACATATAAAATAAATTACTTTGTTTATTTTCTTTCTTTATAATAACTATTAGACCGTTAATGAAATAACTATTCCATAGAACTACATTTGATAATGGTTGAGTAATTATCATAAACTTTTTGAAGTGGTAATCATGCACGGCTTAGTACCAGAGGTGGTGTATTAAAATCCGAAAACATAATAAAATGATAAATGAACGGTTGGGTTAACAATTTACTGACATGATACGACTAGATTGATTTTGTTGACTGTGGCAAACAGCAGCAACTCCTACCGATACAAATAATACATCGTCGGTTTGAATTAATGTCAAATATTCATCAACAGACTTGAAATAATGATACAGCTGGTGAACTGCGTAATGAATATCACGACAAAAATCATCATTTAAAAATTACTATTATATAATGCTAAATATGAATATCCTCATTTCCAATGGCATCGCTAACGAGGGGCTCTTGGAGCAGTTGCTACAGGCGCACAAATCATGCGGGGCGCAAATAAAATTCTTCGTTAGCGTGAGAGCTGAAAAACGATAAATTATAGGGGGCCAACGATTTTACTTGCTCCAGGACGCTGAATGTATAGCTACGCCATTAATCATTCCTTACATAGATCTAAATGATCAACATTATTCGTGATGAATAATTTATACAATGAAAATGACTGGCGGAAATTACCAAATAATATTTATAAATTTTACATTTATTCCGTAAATATGTAACATTCCGCGAATATGACTCGTATGAATACCGAAATAGCACGATCCCCCGTAAAATATTTACATCACTACTATCCAAATGCTTTGCCTGACGACAGTGAATGGTATCCAGTTTATTTTTATTTTCGCTACACATCCGTACTATTTGTTTGACTCCTTGATGTGGTTACATAGGATATTTACGAATGAAAAAACAAGTGTTTTATTTTACGTTGGCGGTCAATGATTACCACAATGCTACATCCCGATTAATCAATCAATTGTCGTTAAGTTATTTTATACTTTACAAGCTATTTCCTTCCATTCTTTGGCAGGCTTTTAAAAGATACATTTGCATAATATAGCAAGTTTCATCATTCACTAGGCAACTGCAGCTAGAATATTGTTATAAAAACAGCCGATGTAAGAAAATTCAAATTAACATGACAAAATTCGAGAGGAAATTAAAAAAAAAGAATGTTCTCAAAAGTTTTTTTAGTCTATGTGCATATATTTTTTAAATATATCAGGATATATGTATCATGTTAGTCTGAAGACTAATATTATACTATTATATAAACTATAAATTGATTAATGAATACTATTAATGTGTTACTACAGATTCACCAAATTTTGACACGCACTTGGAAGACTGTTTACACATATACAATGTACATGAATAAAGATTTAGCAACGGATATTATAATAAATTACTTATGTATGAGGATACTTGATAATTTTTTGCAAACAGAGACAATTATTTCTCAATGGCTCCTTAAGTAGAAGAAATAGTCATGACATGGCGTATCTATGAACACCTGTTGCTAGTTGCCTGTATCTTCTTGGAGTTTATCAGATTATTTAAATATTTCATGACTTCGCTAAATACACCTTCCACACTTCTGATAGTATGTTTGATCATTCAGAACGTTGAAATCTAGTTGGCGTGAAAAAGATAAGTCAGGTTAAGACTCTTGAGAGATCTGCACACGTGTGAATATTCGGTGTTGGGTCTGATAATGTATAATCTAATAACAATAATGATAGCATTTATGATAAAATGGACATTTGGGTACAATTTGGTATGATTAATTAATCATAGTCATAATTTTTACTTATACTCATACACTTTTTTTTATAAGCTATTAATCATTTCATCTTATTTTGTATAAACATGAATTTACTTTTTAAAAATCATAGGAACTTTATGATATTTAAGTAAATAGCATCGGTATTTGCTTTTATTTAAGTGTGCCATGAAAATGGTTCAGAAATACAACAATTTAAGCTTATAATATAATAATAATATTTGAAAACAGCTTCAGTATTAATCGTCTAATTATAACAACGTCTCCCCGGTAGCTTAGAGGTCAGCGTGAGCGCCTCGTATATGGGAAATGGGGGTTCAACTCCTACATTTGCCGAATTTGAAAAAAAATCGGAAAATACATATGGATGCCCATTGGGTCGAGCAATTATCTGATAACCAATTCTCGTGAAAAATAATCTGACAGTCATGTCTTCGCGTTGCGGAGATCCATACACTTCACTTCCAGAGCGAGCATGGTATAAAAAAATTGACTGGTTGAGTAATATTTTTTGATTGACTTTACTTTTCTGAACCAATTTAAAATTGGTAGTAAAAATACAATTGCGTGTAATTCTATGATTTGAAACAGATTGTGCATTTGAATGTATTAAAATATGGATACATAGTAATGTTATGATGAAATAAAACAACCGTCAATATTTGAAATCGGCCATTTTCCCATCTAGGATCTGGATAATTAAAACAGCAATGGATTGGTCACACGTATGGAAAATCATGTTAGAGGATTCAGTGCCAAACTTGCCGTCATACATGCAGCATCTTTTATAATATTAATTATTGTTTCGCCGTGAACTTTAAACTTTACGAATATTTTTTTTTCCAGTTTAAAAGTTAACGAAAAATATACAAGTTATCAGGATGACGAAGGTACAATTGGCTTTAGCCATCGTTGTGGCGTTGTGTGCAATACATGGTAATTATCGTAATTTATCTTAATTAATCGATATAAATTAATAAATAAAAAATTAATGTTTATCAAGAAAAATGTCTTTATTCTCACATTTTTATGTAGTCTTATATAAGTCCAAGAAGAAGTTTTGATTTGTATTCTGAATTATATAGTACTGTAGTATAATACAAAAAGGACAATGTTTGAAAGCTGTTTCAGATTTTCAGTCTCGATTAAAATGTAGTTTAATATATAAGGTTTTCTTTTTAATTTACCCAGCTGAAACCTTAAATAAATGTTTCGGTAAACAAATAATACACTAAAACATTTTATCAAAGCACATCATAATTTACATTTACATATAAAATCTTAAAGTCCACTTTTTTTAATTTCAAACAATCTTTCTATTGAAAGAGGCCGTTGAAACTTATATTTAACTGAGATTTTTTCAGTAGACTTAACCTTTACGTGTAATAAAAATTACACTGCTTGAAAGTTTATTGATTGAAGTTATTCATAATTGTATTATATGGTGACTATATAATTTAAAATTATATTTTACATTTTAAAATATCGATAAAATATAAACATAATCATCATAAAAACACGCACATTTTGATAATAAATTCTAATTACACTAATTTTTGCTTTTCATCTTTAATATATGGGTTTCTGGAAATAACATAAGTTAATTGAATCTTCAATAACGGAATATTAACTAATCTATCGGTCCTTTATTTCTATATCTAAAGATGAAGCCATTCGATGTAAAGTAAATTGATCACACATTTTAAATTTAGTGTCATTTGTATTCCGGTAAGGTATTTATCTAACGAATTGTATATTGTCCACATTTACATAATCGAAAGTAATTTTTTTCATCAGTGAATCTTTTGAAATATTTAAACACTCTTTTCGATGACGCAACCAAATGATGTTTTCTCTTGTCTGTTTGCTCATTTAATATATTATGAATGAATAAATGGTAATGGTAAGATGCTAATAAAACCAAAGATGTTTGTCATTTTTGCATGCAATGCGATGAAAACGTTATTTATTTTCATTAACATTCAAACATACATAATCAACTTGTGTGAATATCAGTGATACTGTCATAATTCACAAAATATATTATATCGACTGTGGAATGAAAAGAGGACGTTATCCGCAATTTTTCAAAATAGCTTTTATTCGATAATCAAGATGTTTACAACTTAATACACGTTTTATCAAAAGGATATGAGCTGAAAATGCCTAATTAGAGTCGAAATTTAGCTTTCAAATTTGAAAAAAGTATGGCGTGTGAAATTTGCGACTAGGAAAAGGGGCTTCCACCTAATGAATTTTACTGTATTTTCTTCAATAAATTATTAAATTAATATCACATTAAGTTAATAAATCACCATCTTTAGTCTTTATGAACTTCAGGGTTGTATCTATGTTATGTTTCGACTTAAGTTTAAAAGCATTAAATACGCATTTGTTGTGCCTTCTGTAAAAAAAAAAATCCGTATGGGTTACGTCCTTTTCCGTTCCACAGTCGATATGATTATCGTTGTAATTTAAAATACTTCTCCGTTCGTAACTATTGAAAGTTATACTCTCTTCAAAATCGTATATTGTTACAAAATTTCTTTTTCCAGATAAAACAATATTATTAAGTTTGTTCAGAAGTGTTCATTATTATAATACACTGTTCTTAAAATACATGTGTAATTGTCGTATCTGTGTTCACAAATTGAACATTAATCTTACATCTACTACGAATATTCACAATAAATAAAAATTATCGTTAAAATCCCCGGTATCGTAGTTGGTAGCGTGCGCACTTAGCAAACTGGGAAAGGGTTCGATTTCCCATCTGTCGGATTTTAAAAATCTGAAAATACAGAACTGGATGACCATTAGATTAAGCAAAATTGTCTGACAAACGATTCTCGTGAAAAATAATTTGTCAAGACGTCTCCACATTGCGGAGATACTACACTATCGGAGTGAATATCTTCACCCTGTGTAGATCCATATGCTCCACTTAGGGAGCGATCATAAGTAAATTTTAAAATCTAGTATTCAATCGGCTCGATAAGATAACAGATACATTTAAATGTTGCAAACCATAATATGTACTTTATCAGGCTAAATTTTATCTAAATTAATAGCAAATTTTTGGCCAACCGATTATTAAAACAAGTCATATTTTTGCCATAGTCTAGTTTTTTACTGGCAGTCTTTTAATTAATTAGACAAATGCATATCCACAAAAACATAAATATATCCCGAAAACTACCCGCTTTGGCATAACTTCAATATAATATAAAATATGGCAAATTTGTTTCTCAGTGTAGAGGTTTCTGGTGTTTTTCCAAGTTAGATTTTCTCAATTACACAGTTACACTACATAACCGCAATTTACTTAAAATTACCAAATTACAATTGTTTCAAATATTTTTAATAATTAAAGAATATATCACCAAAAATTGTAATTTTTAATCATTGGTAATAATTTGGTGATCATTATCTTATATTATAATTCCGTAATTGTGAATGTGGCTATATCTGTACTACAAAACAAAAAATACGAGTGTTTCTCTATCACAAGAACTCGTCCCTGACGTAGAACAGTCATTTTAAGATGGCAAGACAGAGACAGATAGACATCAGATTCAGTGGTGGATTTACCCAAAGGCGCACCAGGCGCGTGCTTGGGGCCTCAAAATTGAAGGGGCATCCAAGTCAGCTTCCGAAAATTCCAGGCTAAAATAGAAATTGCTAAGATAATTGCCTAGGACTAAAAAAACAAGAAACATCAGATTTTGGAGGAGTGTGCCAAATGCGGAAATGCAAAAATATAAATTATATTTAGCGCGAGACATAAAAAAGACGAGAAATTACAAAATATGCTAATCCGCCACTGCTAATTTACTTTCAACTTTTAACATTGTCACCAATAATCTGCAAAACACTAAAAACGTTGTATACTCCCAACTAACAAAATAAATAAAAATATATTTGAAGTTATTATATAAGGATGAGTTTGAATCAATGCCACGCAAAACCAGATAATAAATCTAATAATACATAAATTAATTATACGCCTTGACACCATGTGATAACTAATTAATTGAACATTGAACCAATTTGCATTGAAAATCTAAAACAGGCCCTAAATGTTTTAAATTGTTCTTAATTTAGAATTACATATTTGATTACAGATACATTCAATAAAAAAAACTCTTTACCTTTCATGTTTGATGAAAACAAAATTTATTAAAAAATGAAATATACATTAGTTTACAGTTTGAAATTCGTTTTCAGATTATTTCATTATTTTTTTATAATTGTACACATTTAAAGAATTTGTTTTTTTAGGTGTAAGTTATATAATAATAATGTACACTCCATTCACATTGGATATTTTATAAGAATATATGAATTTCTTGTTTGATTTATTATTTGTGCTGATTTTGTGGAAAATAATTAAAATTAACGAATTAAAAGGAAACGACGCATGGCTTAGCAATATATTTAATCCTAATCAAATACCATTAAAACATCTTCTTCATGTTTCACTCGGCCGAAAACATTATCATAATACGATGGCCATGAGACTGAAGCATTCGCGATTCGCATGACAAGTATCAAGTGCTTTTCCGTTTCATTTGAACGTCTGTCTCTAACGAAAAGAGTGACAAATTTAATTATATTCACGAATTAATCAAGTCTAACAAAATATTGTTGCATAATTTTCACAGAAATAAAAGACATCGTCATCTAAAGTTCTCTGTTTTTAAGATTTACATACATTATGGCCATATTATTCCTTCGTGCAAAATGTAAAACAAGCAAGATAATAATTTAGAAAATAAATGATACAAAAGTTGATTATCAACTGCACAAATGAAATTTCAAAACATGCGAGTAAAGTAAATAAATATATAAGCTGAATATATTATAAATATACAATAGAGTAAAACTTTGATATAGCGGATAAAATACCTGCAAAGAATTGAAAATACAAACGTCAGAAAATGGTTGGAAGAAATTTTTTGATTCCAAGATGTAAAAATAGATTTAGAAAGGTTCAAATTTATTTTTCAATCAAAAAAGTACCAAAACGAATATTAATTCAGGGTACAGGTTTTATGATTTTAATCGGTTCAAGTATGGCCCAGTATGATTATCCTAAGATTTCCTCCTCCGCCGAGGTGAGCTTAATTAGCTAGGTAGATAAAGGTAGCCAAAA
>JAGVSQ010014210.1:0-10722 GCA_022683975.1 Rhyacophila evoluta
TAATTTTAATATCCCTGCAATAAAGCATAATGGGTATTACTCCAAGTGCCATGTGAACATGGTTATATTGCTGAAATTCTTTTGCAGAAAAAAAAAACTTTTAATTAAATTTAGTTGACACGAGTACACGAACGTTGTCTGAATAAACGCAAAGATACGTTGTCTCTTGCAAAAATGGTTGTTTTATAAGTTGGCAGATCTATGCCAGTCACGTGAGACTTAGATGAGATAATTAATTCTGAAGAAATCTTAACTCTTTACAAGAATTAATTATATAGCAAATAGTACAAATTTCATTTTGTACTATAATTAAATATAAATGCTAAGTGTTACAAATGTGGCGTGATATCGAAGTTAAATATAGAAAATTATCTGTTCTCTATTTAAAAAGTTTAAATGCATGAAAATGTATGCTTGCGTGTAAATTTTTCTACAATACTTTAAGATAAATATATTTTTGTAATATGAATTTTCAAGAATTCCTAAAGATTTGAATAATATCATAAAATTAGAATAAATCTTTTCGAAAAATTTAATTTTTTTATTTTTATCTTTTGTAGATTTTTGGCGACAAATTGGAATCAATTTTGTTTTAATATTCAAATATGCAGGATATCGGTTCCAATTTTAAATATGTATTAAAAATTAATAAAACGTACCATAAGCAATGGACTAACCTTTTATCAAACTGTATTATTTTTTATACTATAATCACTTCGAAAGTAGAGCATATAGATTTTAACACTGTGAAGTTGGTTACTCTAGAAATGGATTGTATGGATATCCGCAACGGGTTGAAAGATTTTTTTCACAAGAATGTATTATCAGTCAATTATTCAACTAACCGGGCAGCCAGTCCTGCCCTTTTGAAATTTTTTGAATCCATCAAGCTTCGGAATCAATCCCACAATATCCGGATCCAAAGTGCGCACACTTACTTCTCAGCTACCGGGGAGACAGTAAATGTATTTTAAGTATAGTTTTATATTTTTATAACACTAAGAAGACAGCTGAAGTGAACAATATCAGAAAACAAAAAAAATGTAACAAATATATGTATCATATTATATAAGTACAGCTCAATAATCAACTTTTGTAAATAAACTCGGTTTTATTTGAGATATTTAAGTCATATTACGACTTTTTGCATATATTATTTCAGTTTGTATTACGTACCATTTTATTTGGAGAAAACCGCAGCTACTGCTAATATGTACATGCTACATAAATACTGACTTAAATAAAATTTGTAAAATGTCATTAAATTTTTATTATACTTTCTTATAAAATTCTTAGAATGAGCTTCTTCAATAGCTTATACTTATATTTCAGAAAAATATACAATTTTACACAGTATTGCTTTATGTTATCTGTAATTATGGTTTTTACACCCGTTAATAACTATTATTTAGTGGAGATAAAATAAATGAAAGCTTACTACTTAATTATTGCAGTGTTAAAAAGTATCTATCGATGATAAAAAACATTTTCTTTGTGTTATCTATCCTCCACGCAATTAAAATCTCACTCATTAAATCAGAAATAGTTTAGGGTGTGTAATTAAATGAAGTGTATTTTTTTAATTAATAGTACCGAATAAAGCTACTGACTATTTTATTATATTTCTTAAATTTCAGTTTTGTTTTTTGTATTTTGTATATAAGACTTTGATAATGCAGTATAATATATCAAAATAGATTAGTGTCTAAAAATGTAGGTAAAGTTATAAAAAAGTAAATCTCATGGTAAACATTTAGTCTATAGCTTGGTAGTTCTTATCCGTTTTACTGCGTACTCAGTATTTGTATTTCAGTTTTCAGTAGAGCTTTTTTCAGTGACAGTTTTAAGTTTTTTGATAACTATATACGAGTTTGTAGTTCCATCAGGCTTGAGGAATGCTTGTGGCATTTTATAATACTAAAGTAAATTTTCCCGACTCTCAATTTTTTTTCTGCCATTTGAAATATATTTTTTTAGTAAACTAAATATCAATATATTTTATGGATGATCGTATAGACTGACAGATAGTATCTTTAAATCTCATAGTGATTTACAATAGTCTAAATATATTTTTTGTCAAAGATATTATGAATCAATGATTGGGAATATGAAAAAATACTTATTGAATTTATATATTTTATAAATGATTAGATATAAATGATATGCTATTTAATTTTTTGTTATGAAAATAAATTCTACCGATATATGTTTTTGTTTATGTTTTGCATAATATATAATATAGTGTATTTACACATAAAAATTTATATTAAATGAAAATGGTATATAATAATAATTGTAAACCTGTCTCCCTGGTTGGCGTAATTTGTAGCATACGCGCCTAGCAATCCAGGGAATGCGGGTTCGATTCGGATCGGATTTCTAAAATCCGAAAATGCATGACTTGAATAATTGTCTGATAAACGATTGTCGTGAAAAATAATCTGTCAAGACGTCTTCACATTGCGGAGAACCATATATTCCTCTTTTGGAGTGGATTTCTTTATATTGTGTAGATCCATATGCTCCACGTTGGGAGCAAACATGGTATATATACAAATATATATATATAAATATCTGTAGATGGTGTGATTTTTTAAAATATTATTTTAGATAGCGTATATAATATTATGAAAACTCTTTTATCCTGTTTGTTTCGACAGGTTTTCATTCATTTTTCGATAAAACTCAATAAAACAAATAAAAATAATAACAATTTTAATTATACAAAATGTTCTGATATATGCAAATAAAAAACTGACATTTCAAATCAAACAAAAAAATAAAATACATTCACAATTCATAAATCACACAGTGATTGAATTTTATATTTTAATCGTAAATACTGTTTTACATCTTGTACGATTTAAAAGCAAATCGATCAAAATTCTACTTATTTATGCATATTCTCATGTGAGTCCAAACTTTTTGATAAATTCAAAACCAAATTATGTCCCTATATAGACTTCTCTTCATCAAACGAAGTTATTTTCAAACGCAAATGAATACACATCAAATTTTTAACCATGCTATATTCGAAGCTTAAATTCCTTAAGTTATTAAAAGCTACAATACAAAATGAAACATCAGAGAAAATGTTATAGATTTAGATCTTTCTAAATAATATACTAGAACATTATACGAAATTAGCAACCGATAAATAAAAAATATTTTTTTACCATTTCCGTTCCGAATGTGGAGTATATATGTATATTTCCACTATATGAAATAAAATGTGAAAAGTAATTATATTTAACGAGGATTTATTGTCAGCTATTTGCTCAATTCAAAAGTTATATACATACTACATTAGCAGCAAAAGAAGAGCATATGGATGTCTGAATGAATATGATATATTGAATTCTATTGTATAATGAATAGGCAATGAATATGTTACAATTATTGAAAAAGAAATTTCTATATTTCTGCTTCGTACAATGTTTATTATGGGCGTACTTATAAATCTAACTCCATTGTTGGTCCATTTTCTATTCTACAATAAGTATGAAAAAACATTCCAAATATAAGAATGCTTTAGCGGGTCTAACAGTAAACGTCGCAGATGCTCAACTAAAATCTGTAACTTTATATCATGTTCAGTTCGAAAGTGGAGTATATGAATCTTTATGAAAGCTTATTTTTTACGAGAAATGTTTGTCAGACAATTGTACAACCCATTTTTTCCTGGATTTGGATTTTAATGTCATTACCGGATTAAAAAATATTTAAGATATTTTACTGGATGTCTATTGATCCAGTAAAATATCTTAAATATTTTTTAATTCTTTTATTATTGCGTATTTTTAACATATAACCACTAGCGCCTGGTAAAACTATTATATGCACAATATAACAACCACTTTGCATAAAAATAAGCCACTGGTGTCATATTTTAGTAATTGTTAAGCATATTTTACTACATTTGTGGACTACTACCAAGAACACATAAATACATTGGCGGTTTGTAAAAGCATATGGAATTAATCATATTGATTTTAAACTTAAGAAATTTATATGCTCATGAAACGAGTTGTTTAGATCAAGTTTATTTATCTATGCGTATGTCAATTATGTTGGAATCATCGAATGCCTGTGTACTGTGTATTTAAAATACATCAGTTTTTAAACGCTTAAAAATTATATGATTGTATCAAGATTTAAACAAACGTGGTGCATTTTATACACCTGGCCAATTTTCTAAGCCGTCATTTTGATTTGGCTGTCATTTATCTGCTCATATTTAATATTCATTAACAATAATCAATTGTAAAGTAATAAAATAGCTGGTTTTTTTTTACATTGCTTACATTAATCACCATGAGTGATGAGACGCACTTTGACTTAGTTGGCCTTATTAATAACAGAATAGTCACTATTGGTGTACTAAAAATCTTCAATTAATTCACGAAAGACCACTACATTCTCGTAAAGAGACTGTGTAGTGCGCCATTTATGTCGGTTGCATCATTGGGCCACATTTTTTTGAGGATTCCAGAAGCTATGCTGTAACAATTATGGTGACTTTCTTGAGACCAAATTAATTCAATTGCCTAAACAAATGTAGCTCCAAGAGGGCAATGCAATATCACTCACAGCTCATATATTTATTTTTATAATTATAAAGAATCAAATACATTAACAAAAAATTGATATTTTAATGACTTTTGACTTATAATACCATAATAAAGAATCAATCACCTTTCCCAAACCGATGCCTACAGATTACGTAATCCACACACAAACCCATTGGATCATATCGCCAGATAATTACTACTAACCGGGGAAAAACTTTTCAGCTCAACGTTGGACCAAAATGTAGATTTAATTTCGAAGACTCCCGTGGGATTTTCATATAAACAAAAATAATACATTATTTTTTTATATGTACGTATGAATTTTTGTGGTTCGTGTAATGTTCGGATAATAAACATGTGGGTTGTACATTTGATTGATATTACTGTATTTATATCTTCCTCGATTTGTATAAAAAAGACATCTGTTTGATATTCTCGTATTGTGATATTTATTCTTGTTCGGCATTTTAAAAATAGTAAGCGTATTTTTCCACGTAATACTTTTGGGCATCAACAATATCCTATCGTCATATACTAACATTAAAAATATATTCTTGTAAATGATTTTTCCTGTAAGCGAAAATTCTGCTGTTTATCAAAGGAATTTCGTAAAAAAACAAATAAATTCGATATTATCATTCTAATACTTTTCTACTAAATGTGCCCTCCATCCATCCGCTCCGTCTTTACACCCGGATTTAATCAGACGTACCCCGGATCTCTAAGAATATAAAAAAGCAAATAAGATAATGGAGACTTAATTGGCTAAACAGTTTATCTAAAAAAGTCATCACACTAGCCGTGTGACGTTGCACATTTTTGTCAAACAATACTTTTATTGTAATAGTTCATAAAATGAATTTAATAATTTATAAAATGATATCTTTAAGTAAAACGTTTTGGCTCGATCAGTTTTTAGTGTATGTAATAAACTATATTTAAATTCATAAAACAAGTTTAGTTTACAAATTATAGCGAGAAAATTAAGCGGGGACGATAACCCCGGGGGGCGACGACTATGGTAAGAAGGCTTTGAAATTTTGGGTGTTATTTATCAGATAAAAGTATAGCTTCATGCATATTTAATTCCACCAGAAGCTTTACTTTCAATAAGTTAGATTATTGTATAATATGAATTTTAGTTGATTATAGACGTAGGGAATTTTCTTTGACAAATGAAAATAAAACAACAAATTCTTTTGCAAAATGAAAAAAATAATTTAATGTGATTTAAAAAAAATCTTTAGGGTCACAGTCGCCTACAGGAAACGCTCCCACTTCCGTTTATCCTCCATGGTGACCCTGAGTAATGGTGATAAGAAGGTGGACTAATGAAAAATGTTATCCGCTTAAAATCACCCAAATTGTAATTGGCGAAATAATTTTCTTTCAAGTAGGCAGTGTTTTTGAGACGAAAAAATAATTTAATTTCATAAAATACTTAATTATATAAAGAAAAGATATATTGTTTAACAGAAATTTCACTGAGCTGTATGCATAAAGCTTACAATTTTTTGCTTTAAATAATGTTTTTTTATTGATATTCATATTTTTCAGTAAGAAATAAGAAAAGCCAATTAGTTAAAATCCATAACACCCAATTAATGGTTTCCAATACTTATAGTACAAAGTAATTTTTAGAATAGGGTCTGTCTAACTTACTTGCTAGACACTCTCTTCATCCTTTGTAATATTTTTTTTTAATTCTTTCATTATTTTTTTTTTACATTATGATATTTTTGTTAAAATTATAAATATATCGTGTTGTTAACATATTAGGCTTGTAATTTGCAATGTTACAACATATATAAAATAAATAAATTAAATTAAATTAACGTTTATTTCAGATCACTCCAAGAGAAAAAGTTCATAAATTGCACATTCAAATAACGATTAATTCTAATAATGTAAATAGCAAAATTAATAGTAATCCAATAAATTTAAATAATATCGACAGAAACAACAGAATCAAAAAATTAACGGTATTGTTATTCTATTTATTAAAAAATATTAATACTGTAATTTCGTAAATATTTTGTATAAAATATATTTTTTTCATTCGTTGATAACGGAAGTATACAACTGATAAAATGCTACGACTAATGGATTTATTTTAATTTTTATTTATTACTTTGAATACTTAACGTGAAAATATATGGTTGTGCATTTATGATACAATTTACTCGCTATCCAATCGAAGTAGTGCATTGCCTGCTGTCGATTGTGTTGACCACAGCATTGTTATTTTAATCATATTGTGAAAAATTTTAATAATATTATTAAACGTAGTTACTTAACTACTATTGATACTAAATGTGTTCTTTGTTTTAGCGGAAAGATACACATTTTCAACAAGAAGTGCGTCGATTCAATGAAGAACTGTGACTATTAATAAAATATGTATCAATCTGTAACGATAAGCGTCTAAAGATTATTATTTTTCATATTGGTAGCACTGCTTGTGATTTCTAGGGCGTTGATTTGTATGTTTTTGTAAATTGAGTTAAATTAGAGAGGTACTATATTAATAAACAATTGAAAAATTAATAAGCAAATCTTTATATAAAAATAACCATTACACGTATTAGATAATTTTAGTACAGTTATTTTTCATAAGAATTTGTGACGTAGTATTCAATTTGTTATTATATATATTTAAATAAAAATACATCTCCAAAGCTTTTTTCTCGAAAAAACTTTTTCATTTAAACTTTTCCATTGCTTTCCGATTTCATTGATCAACTAGTTCAATGTTTCAATTCTGCATATTGAAAAAAGTTTGTTTTAAAAATAAATTAACTTTAATTTTCTCATTTCCGTGTCAATACGAATGAATTTGACGCCAGAAAAAGTTTTTATTTCAAATAAGCCAATTTTAATGTGAACATATTTTTTTTTCAATCGGCGATAAAATTAATGAAAAAAGTATTTTTTTTTGGAAAAAGAAAATCTTTTATTATTATTATTATTTATTGCTTTACGTTTTACAATGCGAAATGAAAAATATTTTGTTTTTCAATATTTTACGTCAAATTGGTATACGTAAATCAAAACAGCGACGAGAATGACTGAAAAGAGTTTAATAGAGATTTTTTTACAAAATTCATTAAAAAATAGTAGGACAGGTAAAAAATAGATTATACAATGTAATATTTCTAAGTTAACAATGAACTAACTACTGTTTATAAAACGTACTTCGTAATAAATTAGCCTTTTATGTGGGCTAACTTACTCACAAATACCTCACAGGTGTTATATTAGGCCTGCTCATATATTGTATTAAATTCCTGTATTTTTATTTTTGAAACAAATCTTTCGCCAAATAAGTTCTTAAAAATCTTAAATAAAAAATCATCCAATTCGACAGGTTATTTAATTTTACCTTTTGAAATATACAATTATAATGATTCAATCACTTTTTACTAAATCTTATAAGAATACACACATTTTCAAATTATAATTTCAATATTTTAGGTGCTAATATACATATAGAAAAATAGAAGAATGTGGTTCTTTGGTTTTTTTAAATATTTTTTTCGATAAAAATGTATCGATATCAATACGATAATATAATTCTATTAAAAGGATATTAAATGCAGATGCCAATTAAGTAAATAAAAGACCAGTTTTTGTCCTAATGTACTTAAAGCTTGCGTCTATTGAATATTTTGACTTTGACCCAAAATCATTACATTACACGTTTCTTTACCCACCTGTAAAATTTGCTTAACATGGATTACATTCTTTTGTTTTATTATATGGCATATATAATATTCATTATTTTTTAAATTGGAATCTAAGATTCTAAGAATCTAAGATCTAAAATGGAGATTATGTTTATTAAAATATGTAGGAAAATCGAATATTTAATACAGGGGTCACTGATCCAAATTTAGCACTCAAAAGATTTTCATCCGACCCCTGACTTTCATTTTAAATATGATATATGACAATTATTCATTTTACAAAATTATATTATTTGTTCATTGCTGACAACCGACACTAAATCATATGAACAATTCTTTTATTGTTGCTTTTTGATTTGGTAAAAGAAATATTTCCAGGTATTGGGGCTTGTATATTATTGTGGGATGTGTAGTATGGAGGTTGATTTGGTCCAAGGAAACACTCTCATTTAATCTTCAATGTTACGATGTATTGTTGTTAAAATTTTAGAAAGTTATCACGATTACAGAGTTTAAAGTTCGCAAAGAAAGACGCGTACAATAATGGGTAGAAACAAACGACAAACAGCGCGGCTCTTTACTGGTTAAGACGTAGATTCGAACTGCGGAGAAAGAAAGGGAGCTCGGGCATGCGCCGAGTTATCGGAAAGTTGGTAATACTGCGCCTGGTGCGTCTGCTGCATTTTCATTGGGTTAATTTAACGTTTGTTATTGTTTGAATGTTTGTGACACTTGATAGCAATGTGTAATTAACTTCGCACTGAATTTATATAATTTATATCACTAGCTGCAAATGATCAATGTCACTGGCTGAATGTATTGGTTTATATACGCCACATTATTATATATTCTTGTTAAATTCCTAACAAAATTAATAAGAATCTTTTCATCCAGCCCCCCATGTTTCTAAAAATTTGACCCTTGATCTAGTATATCTTCAAAAATCATTCATTCCAAAATATATTATGAAGAATAGTACATATTGTCCAAGTAAGAACAATAAAAAATGTATGTATTTACAAAATGTATTTACTTCCTGAAAAGTGAGAGTATTATAATATTTTTCACGGGTGTAGTAACACTGTTGCATTATTTCATACGGTGTATATTTATTTTATTTTGTTTTTACGATCCCTTTTATGCCGTCTGGCTTTTTATGAATTTATGTATGACTGTTAAACATACGGACAGTTTCTTACATTTGCTCTCTTTGTATGGAAGAAAACAAGGAAAAGCAAAATTGTAGTTAATAAGAATGGATGAAATAAAATTTAATACAGTGAGTGCTGAACAACGAATTAATACATATTACTTTCAGAATTTATTTTAATGTATTATATTGATGCACTTCCTAAAAAAAATTTAAAACTTTATAGTATATGGATACAATTATTATATGTCTAAACTTAAAACGATTATTTGTATATGAACAAAAGTCAACAGAATCCATAATATCTTGCAAATGATAAAATATATTGATTTTTTTGTCATTTAATGGCCATTAGGACATTTTTATTATTTCAAAATAATATTTTTATATCTATATATCTGATATTTTTTTAAATAGATATAAAAATTGATGAAGACTGGATGCTCATTGGGTTGAGCAGTTGGTTGGTGAACAATTATCGTGAGTAATATTTTCTTAAGAATTTCTTCACATCGGCCGTCTTCATACTATCTAGATCTATCATTGAAGAAAATATAAGCTACGTTTTTAATGAGCTGTGGAGTATTTAGTATATTGTCTATACAGCAAACTCTTTAGTATGTCTTTTTCTTTATGTTATAATCATTAATATATAGGCCGAGTCATGGAATTGTTGAATAAATATCAAAACCAAAACGAAAGAGTTAAATAAATATATAATTTTCAAAGTTGCATAAAAAAATATATGATTATTTTATGTTAAGCAATCATTGAACAATTGTTAAAGCAATTAAAATTATATTTGCTGTGGTAAAGAAAACATTTCACCGACAGTTGCGCCCAATGTGGTGCTTTAATTATACTCTAACAAAGCTGTGTTGTTATTAGATGACATTTGCCATGTTCAATCTATAGCCACATGTGTAATTTTCTTTATATGACATCTTATGTGTTCAAATTTGTAAAACAACAGATGTGTATAACGCAAAAATACTGAAATAGCAAATTTAGTAAACGGGCAACTTCCGCAAACAATCGTTGCTACATAATGTTCAAGATAAAACAAAGGATTTGAATAAAGCATGCAATTATCATTAATTAACCTTTTTCGTTGAATTGGCACGGGTCGCTGTGTAGCTGTTATGGGCATTGCTTATGGAGATCTGCTAGGGTTGAATTTTTAGAGAGATCCTTTTATTTAGTATGTATACTGAGTGCTATCTGGAGTCATTATCATAAAACCTAATTTAAAATGACTCATTAGACAAATAAATAAGTATAAAATTTCCATATAATTTATATTTATTTATATATA
>JAGVSQ010014211.1:0-10721 GCA_022683975.1 Rhyacophila evoluta
TTGCATTTTGCCGCGAATCATGTTTTTGGGAACAAGCCGTGTTTGCAAATAATAGTCTCATATATATGCTCGTTATTATTCTAATATAACTAATTTAAAGTTGAAAAGACAAGTAGACTTTATGAAGTAAAAATAATGTGCACAAACTTATTCTTATCAATTGAAAGGAAAAAATATAATAAATTATTGCGCTTTTTTTCTTCGTCTACCATATCTACTCCGTGTGAAGCATATGACCACCACATGTCGCCTCGAGAAATCCTGAATTAACTATAATGGTTTGGATTATTATAAGTAAATTTAACTATTATGTTACTGTAGATTATCACTTAATATAATACATCATGAAAGATAAGTATTATATATTTATCTTATATACATTCTGTCACGAAAATATGAACGGCAAAAACTTATCGAGGAAAATTTTGCAAGTAAAATATCACTTTTAAAACAATTTCAAACAACAATTCATCAGATTTTTCTCTGAATAGAAATTTCACAGAATTGAAATAAAAACGATAGCATTGCGCGATCTCTCGTTGCACACGAAATCCGAATGAAATTGATTTATGGAACACAGACAAATTTCAAAGAATGGCTTGCGTGTTTACGTAAATAGTCTGAACTAAAAATTCTAAATTGTGATAAATACCCACACATAAAAATAAAAACTTTAAAATAAACTTTCTCATATACGGACACATTTTGTGTTACGATATTAAATATGAATTTTATGTCCGATGAAATATTTAAGACACACTGCTCCCACGAATTTAATGACGTGTGCACTCCAAAGACAAACTATAAAATCTTTCCATTTTTTTTCGTTTTCTATCAAACGTGAATTCTGGCGGTTACGAAACATTTTTTTCTGTAAAAGGCTATTTTCTCTTTATTAATAATATCCAGTTGTTCGACCAGATGTAATTAATCTTGATAGGAGTAAGGATTTTTAAAATTACAAGATACTTACAATAGGTCAGTCTATAGGCTTACTACTAATTACGTCATGGTGAATCATATACTCCATTTTCGAAGTGGACATCTTCACAGTGGCTGAACTTTTGGAGCGGACGTAGTTTTGAAGATGACAGAATATTTACGCTTGAAACGTGATTTACGTTACTTATGTTTTACGGGTTCCAAAATAAAACTCAGCTATCGTAGTTTCAAATAAGATAAACGAAGTTTATGAAGATACAATACAATTTTCGATACTATAAAGAGGAGTTTTTAATTTAACAGCATTCAATTAAAATATGAACTGCCTGAATTGCCGAGGTGCATATTTGCGGGAAAATATTGATTGGAGCTTTTAAAATAAATATGGTTAGTTTATATACCTATTTGAGTTTTTTTGTGATACAAACACGCATTAATATTAAACTATACACGACTTTTCTCAATTAGATTGCACGTCTTCATATGTACTGTCATAATGAATGTTAATTACTCTTCAAATATGTAATTTTACAAGATCATTCAAGAAATCGCTCACGTGCAGTAATTTTTCTAAAATATAGTGATATAATTTGTTTTGCATACTTTTGAGTATACAGTGTGGATAATAGCAATGAATGAATGATATAAAACAAATATTTGTGTGTGAAAATACTAACCCCCGTGCTGACGAGAGACAACATAATGCGCTCGTTGAGGGCCAGCGTCTCCCCCTGCTTCATCTTGATGCGCTTCTTGTCGAGGCACTTCATGGCATACATCTTGCCCGTGTCGGCTTTGCGGCAGCCGTAAACCTCGCCGAACCCGCCGCGACCAATTATGCGGTGGACGCTGAAGTCGTTCATTGTCAACTGAAAACACAGAAAATATTAATTTCATGATGTCATAATTTCACCAAATGAGATACACTCATCGTACACCATTAATTAATCTGAATCGCACGTCTATATCAAAATATATCGTTTAACTTGGGGTAAAATGAAACATCACAGCGAAAAATTCCAATTCAAGATATCTATGTATAATATATACTAACTTACAGGTACACGCTCTGCTTTATAACGAAAATGGTGATCTACTATTTACCTATTCAGTGATTTGAAGTGATGTGTTAATCTTATAGTATTTTTTTAGTCACTTATGCAGTTGGTTTATAGTATGTAGTGAGTAGAATTTAGTTACATACTATTATATAGTAATATTAAAAATACACATCATATTTTGGCATATTCAGACATACTAGTTTCAACACATATAACGTGTTTTTTCTATTATACCTTCCAATAATAAGCAATTATGTATTTTTAAAGTAGATTACTTAAAAAACATGTTAGGATTCTCAGTATATAATTTCATTGCAATGAAAAGAAACTTGAATTTAACTTTAGTATTGTTTATTATTCGACGATACTAATTTCTTTTGGTTTATCGGTGTCAAAATTGGATTCTGCAAGTTTCAACGCGAGTGGCATAGATTTCGATAGATCGAAAGTCTAACAAAAACAATTAAGTCAAAATTTTATTCAAATTTAAAACTAAACATAAAAGTCTATATAAAAACGGACATTAATGGTTTGTAAAACTACCGGAAAATTGTAAGACAGTAAATTAGAACGATGAAATAAGACAGTATTAAAAGCTGTAAAAAAACAACGCAAATGAACTTTCTGTCAACTTTCTCGAGAAGGAAATGCTTTGGAGAAGAAAACACGATTTTTCGGTGTTGTTTTGCTCTTTTTTAAACAAAGACGCTCACAGAGTTTTGTTACTGTGAAAACGAATAATAACTACTGCAATGAAGTATGTATTTACTTCCGAGCCATTAAGCAAGCGAACGTGCATTTCATTTTATTCGTTTAACTGTCCAGAAACGTGATATTTTATTATGTCTTCGAGCGTGAATAAAAATAATGAAATATTGCTTTTGCTCGTGTAAATTATGTAGAATACTGTTTTAAAGTGTAATAATAACTTACAAGTAAAATAATGAAAACGATCGATTGGTGAAAATAAAGATTATTTTAAATATTTAAATATAAATATAGACTACTAATTGTCTTCCGGGATTAGGTCTTTCAACATCTTTACACTGTATTTACACGAACAACTTGCAAGTATCTAGTAATAAAAAAAAAACAACATCAAAGCTATATATCATTGAGATTACGACAAAGAAATACAGAATCAGTTAATAAACCATTTAACTGCTATGGTGTTTTACAAAATCCATGCATAATATTTCCAAAAAAGTTGTATCCTTGTTAATATAACACCTTTATTATCCAATGTGGATTATTTAAAAACCTAGACACGAAACGATAATAGTGAGCATTTATCTCTGTTATCGTGAATAATGATACATTTCTGTTCAGCATTCAAATAGTTAATATTATTATTCCAAAGAAAAATCTCATCTAAGACCCAATTTAATATAAATAAATACCACTACTTATTTAGAACATGTATGAATTTACAAGTATGTATGAAGTAAAAGTAACAATAGTTAAAAAAGATGTTAATGGACTCACCTGAATATTTAATTCTAAATTCTTCCATTGGCAAAATCTCGTATATTTATCGCTGCAAAAATACAAGAAAAATTATATAAACACACAGAATCAACGTAAAAATATTATATATATTACAATTTTACAATATATTACAATAGAGCCTCAGTGGACGTTTACAATATTGTATTCAAATAGAGAAAATTTAAACACGAGTTAAATGCATACATAAATGGTCAAACAATTAAATGTTTCTATCGCAATAGACCTCCAGAATAGCATACTAAATGTATTTATCATACAATAGAACATTATAAGCACATCGGTATGTAGATAATTAAATGTGATACTTTTAGTATGATAATGTGTACATTAATTGCATTATTATTGTAATAAGTAGTTTTGTTTAGTGAATATTTTTTTACAAACCTTTCTAAAAAAGTTTTAAATGGTTCCCCTCTTAGATGCTGAAATATTTCTTCTATATACGGCTGAAATAAATACACATTAATAAATTAGTACACAGTTTACGAAAACCAAACATAACATTCATACATATGATTTTTTTTTTTTTTGATATGCGCTTCCTCATTTAGTGGATGTAGATAATTTCCGTGATGATTTATAGTAGAACGAATATTTGTTATTATATAAGTAAAAATATGTTCCTATAAAATTATTCATTACTCATCACAAGATACTGCATGCCAAATATTCAACCAGAGTCAGCTTTTCAATGATTCACTTATCAACTAAATTAATATGCATAGATGTTTATAACGTTACAAACTCAAACAATAATTTGCATCTTACACACGAATTCTCGGAAGTCACACTCTGTAAGCGATTTCGTCGGATGAGAAAAAATGCAATAACTTGAATCATATGTATTTGCACAATTCACATACGACAAATATTTTTTAATTATTAATCTGCTGTACTATCGAAGGCCAACTTCCCAGTAACGGAAAGGCTGTACATATAAATTGCGGTCATTCGGACAATGTGCACTAACTAGGCCAGTTTCTGGGTAGTTTAAATCGGAAATTATTCACGATAAAGGTTTTAATCACTTCGATAATTGCCCAATATGACTAACGTAAGTTTTCTCCCTACAACGTAATGATCCAAGGCAGATAAGTAGATAAAAGTGACCTAAAATAAGGTGTTTTCCAGTTTTTACAAAATAATACGAAAACGGTGCATCAAATCAAAATGTGTTTCAAGTGTAAGTTATAGAACGTAAAATGAATACACTATACGATGTGTTTTTGGTAAAGAAGTACTGGTATTGGTGTGTTTCAAACATATAATTATTATTTAACTATAAGTTCGACGACGTCAGAAGATAAGAAAATAAAAAACTGTTTTTAATTAATCCAATCATGCACGCTCAGTTCACTTTCCATTTCTTCAACTTTATTCGGGTCGTCTTATTCTTCACTCAACTGAAGCATCTGGTCATTGGCGTCATCGTCGTCTCCTGTAGCAGTCTCCAAATCAGTTTCGAAATGAACGGCATTTTGCATGAATGCCCTTTGCAATTTAACACAAATATTTGAGCAGTTTATTTATTTATCTATCATACAAGCGGAGTTACACCCTTTAGTGCATACTCAGGATATAGTCATAGTGGGCCATAACTGAGGCGATTAAAACAATGAAATTTTACCGCAACATATGATTTTTTGTTATCCAGCAACTGGCCTATATCTGATATCTATGAGACTATATTGAGTGTTCGTGTGCCCAATCACACACATCACACATAAATATTCGACAATATAACATATCTACATTAATATACATATATCTGCATGTTTTTAAATACCACACAAAAGTAATACAATTTGTGAGGAAAAGGCTACGTAAGCAGTATTCGTTCATTTTTTTTTTCAGTTAAGTTTGTAATTTTTGTAAATGAAATTGTGATAATGTCCCCAGAATATATTTTTTGTGCCTGCATTTCAATATGATTCGGTCATCACATCAGATTCATTTTAGTCAGCAACAGTCATCAATAATAATAATAATAATAATAATACATATAAATTCCGTACAAACAGCGCCAAGTGCAGATCGTACATTGTATTAAGTAGATATTAACTTACCTCGAATAAATTAACAGGTACCTCGTTCTTCATTAAGTGTTTCTGTACGTGTGCAACGCATTCCTTTGAATACTCCTGCAAAAATAAAATACGTTTGTAAAATATGATCATAATAAAGTGATTATTGAATAAAGACCGACCCACGACAAACTAACAATATAGTGTTTTTTCTTTACCGTGTCCGCTCCGAAAGTAGAGCATATAGATCTATACAGTATGAAGATGTCATCTCCAAAAGTGGAGAATATAGATCTCTACAGTATGAAAACCCGTCTTGGCAGAGAATTGCTCAACCCAATGAGTATCCAGTTATGCATTTTTTTTTAATCTGACAGATATGGGAATCGAACCCGCATTCTCCGGATTGCTAGGCGTGCACGCTAACCTACCGGGAAGATATTTTTTTCTTACTTAGTAAATATTATTCTAATTATTCGGTACATTTGAACTCTGTTTTGCAATTGAGAGTGTAAAAATTTAACCAATAATAAAACAGTGGTGATGATCAATTCAAGAATAAATATCTTTATTTGAAATTAATCTGAAATTAACATTACATATAATTGGTTTTTCAACATACCAATGCTCTATCTAATTCTAAATGAACTATAACGTATATATCATATGATATATTATCTTTTACAATTTATAATTTGTATAGTCTTACATTATACGAGTTCGAACTTTTTTGCTTAGTCTAGTTTCGTTTGCCAACACATTTTTAATCCACAAAAAATATACAGTATGAATAATTATTTGTTGACGACATTAATTTACTTGCAACAACTTTCCTTGCAACAAAACATTTCCAATAAACGAACTGAGTCGAATGTTTTATATTTCTTCGATCAGAAGTAGCACATTTTTTACATATTAAAGTAAATCGAAAATATCTATTTAATCGTTATTAAAATACGAGCAATACTTTTGTGATGCTAATTTTAAGAATCATGTAACAATAAAAAAAGCCTATTCAGTTGCTCGAGAACTAAATGTACAAAATTATAATCCATGACAATAGTAATTATTATTCTAATGTTTGGTGTGTGTTTAAAGTTTCAAAATCACTCGTAAAGCTATGCATGCACTACTTCATTTGACAACGTAATTTCTCCGAAATTCTACGATGTATGCACAGACTCTGCTGTGAGAGCCATTTGACCTAACTTTATACATTACGGAGTGCACTTACTGTTGCAATCTTCGTTAATTCACCATGCACGTCGGGATGATAATTTATTTAAAGTTTGCCTAATGCAAGCAGAACGTTTAAGCTCGTATAATGTCTGAAGTCTATGAAATTTGACCATCAACGTTAAATCATATTAAACTCAATAATGCATATAAAATACTCGTATATGATTAAATGAGGAATTATATCAAGCAAATACGGGTTAGTATTGTGTAAAAAATATTATCAATACACATATACAGTCAGGCGCACTTTTTATGGTTGTGAATAATGACACCTTATAAAGGATTAAATCGACAACATACTGAGCTTTGAGGAAATATTCTTGAACGAATACTAAGATAAAATATGAAACATCACAATAAGAGTGGAGTTGCGACGGTAGACCTAATTCGTCCACGTGTTGCAGATGCCTCAAGAGCCTTAACATAATCCGTATATTCTCAACACCTACTGGACTTCAGCGTCTCGGAAGACCACTGAATATTATCTATCTAACGTAGGAATTCGGTAAGCACGTAATCCTGGCAAAATTTGAGAGGTTGTAAGAATATTGGCTAGAGGCAGGAATTTAGGAAGCGAATATAGTCGAAATTAATATCAGAAATGTGTGTTCCACCAACCTGCAGTGTTTAGTAACCACCACTTTATTAAGGAAAAATAGCCATCAACTTAAAGCTCATTTCGGAGATTTAACATTATGGCTTTCAATTAGTATACTAATGTCCTGATACAAAATACATTTTTACTATGACTTAAATTTACGTTGCATCATGTTGCAGCCTTTTTTTATAAAAATGAATTTATAATTGTGTCATTATTTAAATATTTCACAGGCTTAGAATACGTACGAGTATATGCAATTGTATCTTTACAAGACATATGCCAGCATTTAGGTATAAATGACTACAGAGCCGGCGACAAAATCGCTTCAACAAGAAGATCAGGTATGTGTAAATTTTCCAACACACGGCTCCGTAACTCAATATGAATGCGAGACACTTTAGTCAGTTAAATGTAAAGCGGGGATGCAGAGTGCGTTCATCTACGCCCCTTCCGCCTGGCAGCGCGCGGGAAAATTGAATTTCCGTTTGGGCGCGAAACAGCCCGAGACGCTACTTTGCCCCGCTACGACAACGACAAATTGATAAGTGAACCGCGCGATTAATGGGGGCGTTTCCGTCTCACTCGCACATTTCACCTATACGTCTTTTTATTTTATCTTTTTTTTCTATCGAATAACATTTACGTAACACAATTTTGAACCCGACTACCTATTTGAATACATCGGATATTAGTGAAAGAATTTACATAAAATTGTTTCAATTCGTAATGTGGGGTTTTCCGACACTATGAGTTATTGTCCCCAATGGCTTCACATCCACGACACATAGATCATGCAACGTAACACGATAATTCAACTTTTTGTACCAGCAGTTTCTTGGAATTAATTAGACAAAATTATTTTCTTTCCAACAATCTTTTCGTATGTACATCTTTCTTCGAGCAATCGAATCTATAAACTGTTGGACTGCCCAATTTGGTAACCAAAGGCAAACTTTATTTCATTTAAAAATTACACTTTTATATAATGAGAGATAATCTTTGTCAAAATCACGACTGAAATATATTTTTTAATTTCAGTATAGATTTGGGCTTGAGCTGCCTGGTTAGTTTTGAAACTTTTTTAGCCCAAAAGTAGTATACGTTTCTTTTTATTATACTTCTAGATATGCTCGCTTACAACTAGGTCAAGTTTAAGTAGGTATGGTTAAAAATACATAACGTTATTTGACGATGAAAATAAAATATACAGAAATAATACACATGACGCAAATACTATTATTTAAATAAATAATGTGTTATCATTATTCCATTTCGATTACTACTTAATATATAGGCATATTGATAACGAATAAATAAATAATGATTACGGTAAGTACTTACATGTCCATGAGATAGCAACTCTTTCATTATGAAATTATCGTAAATATCCCGAGCGATTTTCCGCCTCTCGTCGGGACATTCCTGCTTTTCGTATAGTTTTATCTGAAACAACAAGAATAAATAATACGTTAGCCCTCGTACATTATCTAAATCTGACACTTCACGAGGGGATATTGCATATTACAGCGTTGGGCATATTGCTATATTATTGTACACACAGAAAAAATAATACTATATTAGGGGAAAGTGAAGCTCTTAATGCGTGGCTCTTCAACTATACACCGCATACAAAATATGCTGAATGTTATATTATATATGACGTATGAGTGAATTATTAGAGCATATGAAAAAATGCTCACATAGTCGTACTTTTTCAGCAATTGTACATACGCCAAACCAATAATAAACAACTATAACACTGGTAAAGGCGGGTTTACTTGCATCTTGTGTTATATTGAATGGATCAGTTTAATATTGTGTTTCAGTTTTCTCCCTTTTTCAGTGAGCATAACTGCAAATCTCTCAGAATGTTCGTATATAAAAATGTAAAATATAATACAAGACGATTCCAAATTGGTCCCTACAACGGATTATTTATAATTAGTTCATCGATAATGTGGAATAAATATATTTTTTAAATAAATAGGCGTTTTATAATATTAATATAATATTAATAATTTTGGAGCGACTATAAAGACAGTGGTCGGAAGAATCATATATATTTTAGTGAAAATAAAAATTAATTATCAAAGGTATTTTAAATTCAATCAAAAAAAGCATATTTGCATACTTTTTTAGAATTGTACGTATCGTTACATCACCCAGTATTATCAAGCAGTATTGTTCTGAAATTTCACCGTACATATGTTAAAGTGGTATAGTTCCATGTTCCATGGAAGTAATGAGGTTTATTTAATTAAGAGATGATGCCTTTGGATATATAACGGACAAAATATTCGTAAAGCAGTAAAAGAGCAAACATTGGAAAAAGTTGTAAGAATTTGATTGATGATGAAGATAACCAAGATTTAGAAGTTCCCAATTTCTGTAGCAGAATTTAGAATAATGCTGGAGAAGAAGTAACCGAATAAAATGTTTTAACGTGAATAAGTAGACGAAGGTGACCTTGAGCCACCATAACTGAAAGCTAAATATCAGGTGAAGTTATGGTCTCGGTAAATGAGGATGGAAGTGTTGATAACGAAATTCAACCACATTTTTGTAAAAATGTATTCGAAAAATAACCCATTTTATATAACAGACTTTCGGTTCTAACGAACATCCCCTAACCTGTATTAGTCCATTAAATCGAGGTTCTATTATATGTAATCCGATAATCTTGCCAATAATCAAGAGGCTGAAAAATATTGGGGCCTAAAATGGCTACTAAATTTTATTGCCGTTAAGTTTTATATATATATATAGTTGGCATTATCTGAATCATGAAAATTCCCTAAAAAATAAACGAGTAACGATGACTGTGAGCGCAGTTACGACTGTGTTCCTGAAGCACCGTTATCACGATTCGCATAAAATACGCGCCTAAGGTATTCCGAAGGTTTGTTTACAGATGATAGCCAAACGAAGATGAACGATTTTTTTTATATACCATGTTCGCTCCCAAAGTGGAATATATGGATTTACAGTATCTACACAGTGTGAAGATATCCACTCCGAAAGGGAGTATATGGATCTCCGCAATGTGAGCACGTATTGACAAATTATTTTTTCACGAGAATTGTTTGTCAGACAATTGCTCAACTCAATGACATCTAGTCCTGCATTTTTAGATTTTAAGATCCGACAGATGAGGAATCAAACCCGCATTTCCCGGATAGTTAGGCGCGCGCGCTACCAACTACGCTAACCGATATTATTCAGATAGCTGGAAAAGTGAAATGACATGATAATTAATCTTTTGTAGTTAAAAGAAGGTGATTCGTTTTTTGACACGTTCGCTGCTAAAGACGCCCCTGGGGCGTCAATAGATTCTTTGTAGAGACC
>JAGVSQ010014212.1:0-10721 GCA_022683975.1 Rhyacophila evoluta
CCACATATAATGTAGCCTGAAGATGCCGAAAGGCGAAACCCGGGTCGCTAAGAGTAATCTCATATATGGAAGTTTACCAGTTTTAAATAATTTAGAATTTATCTTCTTTTAATTTCTCGAATTCTCTCTTTTTGAATAATACATTTATGTTCATCCTCTTTTTTATTATATGAAAGCTTGTAAGGAAATTTATTTATGTGCCATATCGTAAACGCATTAGACTTATAGGCTGCTTAATACATTAATTAAATAAATTAAATTCCATTGAAAAATGCTGAAAAACGTTAATTTTTAACTATCAAAAAGATATCAATCTTGATTGAAAACACTTGAACCTTTAAAAAATATTCATTTGATGCTAAATGAATTTAATATTGTGATGTTAGTAATACAAAATAAGCAAAATTCGCTGAGAATATTGTTAAAACAATTAAAAATAATATCCTTAGTATAACTATTGTTGTACACAGAATGAACAATTCAATGATAGTAAGAAAATAAAACCTAAGTGTGGTAAGTTGTGACGAACAAATAATAGGGTTAACTACAAAATACCTCGTCGTTAGGATATCTTTGATCATGCGGTAATGTTTTTTTTATCTGTGCGATAGTCACAGATTGGTTTTTGTAAATTTCCGTTTCATAGCTGTTTTATACTATAACCCAGAACACAATGTATCGTGAATCTTTATCTTTTATTCGAACAACATATACATTTAGATTGAAATTGTAATATGGGTATGAAAGTAAAATTGCTATTTGTATTATTTTAAGCTTGTAAAGAGATGTGAATCCCATAGTCATACGAGAATATTTTTAGATTCTCGTTATTTTACACCATTCTTATCTATCTATCCTGGTTTGGCTTGTCAATTGATCTGTATTATAATTATTACGCGTTCTTCCATATCCGCTTTAAACGTAGAGCATATATATCTACAAATGTCAAAACGTTCATTCTTAATGTGGAGTATATTATCCATGGCAATATGAATATATAATATTGCTTGAAAGATTTTATTTAAAAGAATAAGTTGTCAATACAATATGCACCAAGTCCTGTATCTTTATTTTACTTTAAATCTAGCAGTAGAATCGAATCCGCAATTTCCCGCTCCAAAGCGTGTAGGATATAGAATAACATTAAGTAATGTATATTATAATTTTAAGATACGTTATTTATTCGGTGGCCAAGAAGTAAGCGCGCGCGCAGTAGTGCCGTGAGTTGCGTGTTGAAATTTCACAGCTGAGTACAATGTCCTTTTCTATTATATTGCAATGATATTCTTTATTTACTGCTGATCTAATTGCTTTGAATACTCCCTCTTTTCTTCTCTGAAACGTAATGCCATCATTTAAATGAGTGATACCATAGACTAGACGTCGGCAACCTTTTTTGGCCGAGGATTAAAATTAGCCAAAATATAGCTAATAAGAAGACGTCTCGGCCACTTGAAATTATCAAATGAGTCACTTGGTGACCCGTAGGTCATTAGTTGCCGAGACCTGCTCTAGTGACTGCCTTTTTTTACGTTTTCTAACATGTTCACTAGGTGGAACATATGGACACCATGTGCCGCCTTCAAGAATCTCTGTCCACCGCCGGTATCCTTGCGTCCTACCAGATTATACCTGTATCCCGTAACTCCGCTGAATACATTCTATAGATAGTATTTAGCGGCCTTCCGGTACGCCGACGACCGGTCGGCTTAAAGAATAGACAGGTCAGGTTTAGACTCTCTTGAGGCATCTGCAATATGTGGCCGAGCCAGGTCCAGCTTCACGGCTTCACTTCGTCAGTGATAAGTGCTGCATGGTCCGTTCTCTTATTTCCTTGATTTAATACGTAATAATAATTTTTATTTCATAATGCCATCATTGAAATCATAGTGGTTTTTATGAGGAATACATAAAGTATGAAGACTTTGCAATTAGCATATTTGGAGAAATAAAATAAAACAGAAGTACTGATTAGTCACTGTGCACTACCAGGCAATAACAAGTAATATAAAAAAATACACAACCATAAAAGTAAACTTGTCAAGAATAAAAATATGACATGCTTATATACGTGCCAAACGGTAATACATCAAACCCTCAACTGCAAGTTTTATAAAGTGTCACTTGCATTTTTTCAGCCTTAGGTGAATTAAAAGTGTCGCACGGCTCGCGAGGTGAGTGGGCCACGGAAGGTCGATACCATCGATTGTACAGCATGCATGCCTTCAATAAGTTCACAGGTCAACGACCCCTTCGACCTGCGCCTGCAGCGCTGACCCCGTTTTTATAATTCGAGCTTTTCCATACCGAGCCAAACTTTCCACTTAGGCAAGGAATAACTTACAACTCGTAATAGGCAATGCGTCATATTTTGCCTCATTCGCGAGCAAACAATACGTACACTTTGAACTAGGCAGCCGTATAGTATAATAATTATCTTGGAACCACGCCAATGAAAAATGTAGGGCATTATGGTAGCAAGCTAAATTAATGCTAGTATTGACTGAAACATTATTATTACAGCATGTTAAACAGACACGCAAAGTGCATAGTAAGAAAATGAGAGTTTGAAAAATTCTATATTGAAATATAAAAGTTTAATACTAACCGAAAGCTTTATCGATATTTATTCAAGTGCAAAAGCTAACAATGCCAATGTAAAAGCCGTATGAAAATTTTATGGTTACTAAAATTACTACACTGTGGAATGAATTCACTTCAATATTTCCACAGTACTCACACAGTAAAATTAATTTAACGTAATTTATATAACTTGTACTTATTAAGATTTAAAATAACTATCAATAAACTTTTCATTCAAAGTATATTAAATATATTTACGTTTAATGTTTTAAATATTGGCTTCATATTATAATCATAAAAAAACAAGTCATTTTTGTAGCAAAAATACTTTGATTTATGTAAAACCTGCAGTACATTAGCCGCACAGTGATGTGTTGTCAACTAATATGCATAAATATTGTGAAAATGACGTAAAAATAAACATAACCGTTTATCACTTTATTGATTCTCTATTTATTTTCGCTCATGGTATTGCTGGATATGGTTTCAGTACATATAATATAAACGTCTATGCTTATAGCATTAAAATACCAGATATAAATACTCAATGACTTGAGTGTTTGCTTATAATCAATAAGCGTACAAATGATCTGTAATAAAGAAATAGTAAAAAATGCAGTTTTCCTATATTGGTATTACTTTAAATAAGTAAAGTCCTCTTTTAATATTGTGAGTTAAGTGATTTGTTATTATTCATGAATCATGGAATCATGTATATTTTATTCATTCATCATTTAAAGAAAGAGTTTTTTATATTTATCTTGAATTATATCTAACATAAATTTGTACATTTGTCTGAAACTACATTTAAGATTTTTCATCCTAAGCACAGTAATAAGTAGTATAAACCATCGGATAAATCTAAATGTTTGATAAAAATTGGAGCAATTTACGTAGTAAATCTCAAGACTCAAAAATAAATAAAAATGATAGAAATCCTTATCATACAATAGTTTTGAACGTGCTTTGTCTAGAAATATGCTTCTTCGTATGTTAATATGTAATATTTTAAATATTCAGTGAAACGTATTATATATTCAGTTTAATTTTCTCAAAACTTAAGTTAAGTTTAAGCTTAACTTAAGAGTTAAACTCAAAAGTATTTTTTAACTGTGAAACAAGACTCAATATTTTTCTTTTCTTTGAATTTTGATATTTTTTTCTATTCTTTGTTAAAAGCTTATTGCGGATGGTTGCTAAAAATATTGAAACGAAATGGTTTAATTGCCGTTGAAAATATTTTAATATATGAACATAGAATATTTGAGATGATTTTTGTTTATTTTACTTATTTGAAATTCTAAAAAATCCATAGGGCTACATACAAAAACCACAACGGAATATAATTTGATAAAAAAAAAACAAAATAAAGCGAATAAAAGTAACAAAAAATGAAATTTTTAGAAAATTACGAAACTATTTTATAAATGAGTCTACCTACTAAGAGAGTGCAGGGCAATTTTGTAGAACATAGCGAATAGTCTCCGTATTGGGAACACTACTGACAGGTTATACCTTTTTATGAAAAAAAAGAGTTGCTCTTGATTCCTCAGATATTAAACGAAGTCACACTGTCCAACATAAGCCATGATAAAATTCTCGATTAAGCCATGAATTAAATAATAATGCTTACCCAAATAAAATCTTTATCGAAACAGCATATTAATATAAATTGACTAAATTTCGAGATATTGTCGTATTGATATTACTACTGGCATCGAATGGTTATTTGCGAATGAATGCTTAAAGCAATATTATGCTTTGTAAAAATAAATTGGCTTATGAGCAATTAAACTACAACACGAATATAACAATTCCACGTAACTCACGATATTTGTTTTTTAGTATAAACATTTAGTGAAAAACTTTTGAATTGGAAAGAGAAGAAAGCTCATGAGGCGTCTAATACGTAATGCGAGAATCAGTCGTGCTAGCTCAAGCCGAATGATGACTAAACTTTAAACTTTTAAGCAAAGTCTATCAAAGCACGTATTATTATTTCTGGGCCACGTTGTTAAATTGGCGCTTAATTGCTTTTCATAGAATTTCACACTCCAATTAACAGGGCGTTCAAAAAAAATTTAGATTTAAAATTTGCGGCGTAATCTAAAAATATTTCAAGTATTTTAAAGCTAGTATAACATATTTTTGAACGTAATTCATTCATTTACGAAATTACGTCATTACATTTATAATTAAAATCCAGGCGTCAGCATGATAGCTAAAATGATTTCCATCATTTTTAAGGCTAAGCATCATCATCAGAATTGGGGCACGCTAGTATGCAAATTGTGCAGCACACAAGGGCGCCCGAATATTATGGGTGCCTTTTTATGGGGGAAATTAAATAAATTCGCCAGTATTTATTACGTGCAACTAACTGTATTTGCATAACAACAATTCTACTATACATTTATACGATACTTACACAAAATGTACTTATGGAAAGTAATGAGAAACTGTTTAAACATAATTAAGGAGTTACAGATCCCGGATATTTTTTTTTCCGGGGAAATGAAGAATTTAAAATGACATTCCCTGGAATTCTAAGAACATTATTATATGTAATGGAAGAACAAAACAAAACTTATGAGCTGTAAATTTTATCTAATTGTAATCTAGTACTATACAATTCAATATTTTTATTAAATCAATAATAATTTTAGTATCTTTTCAACATTTAAAGTCGTTTGAATTGCAAGTAGGTATAATTAAATAAACATAATCGACATTTGAAAGGAATAACGACGTAACTGACACAGAATAGATTTTACAAAAGGCACAAAAAACGTATATTTAATGATTTTGGACCATAATCAGTATATTAAATAGACACAATCTTAAAGCGTATTTTGACCGAAACTGGTGTTTTATTTACCCAATCTGACACTGATTGAATGAGTTTTATAAGAAAAAAAACAGTAAAATTAATGTGGCGGAAGTCCTTTTTCCTGGTCGCAAATTTTACAGGCCCTCGTTTTTGAAACTTAAAAGCTAAAGTTAGATAATAATTCGGCATTTGCAGCTTACATTATTTTTATAGAACGTGTGTTAAGTTGTATAAATTATGATTATCGAGCTATATCTTTCTACAGTCGAATTATCTGGTTCAATTATAAGCTAGATCCTCGTTTCCACTTATATTTTTATAGTATTGTATTTTAGTAATTCCGAAAGTAAAGAAAATGATCTTGACGAATTGTTTTTAACAAAAGTATTTGTCAACCAATTGCTTAACCAATCCAGTCCTCGATCTTCGAATAAAAAACAAAAAAAAAACCCTAGAAATCGAAAATGCGATTTTGGACTCCAAATTAATTACACCAGCTTCTCGGCTAACGGCAATTAGTTGGTGAGATTTCAATCACGAGTTTGACGAGTACTGCTTTATCCATCCGATTCACGTCGGTTGGTTCATATTATAATTACTAGCCTCAAACCGCAGTATCTTTTTTTATTACGATGTTGCATACGATTATAGCCGTGTAAAAAATATTTCTGAAATAAGAACCGTAACATTTTTTATTTGACTTTGTTTCCAGGGTTGTAAAGGCAGACAACGAAAGCACAAAAAATATATGAGTGATAAGATTTCTTTAGATGCAATAAACTCTGAAGTCGTAATATCTTTCTTACTCGAGGATTCACAAGACAAAGTATTCTCGTTAGACATTGTCATATTACACGGATGAAATTATATACTACCTCCAAGTAAGAGTTACACGAGTTCTACATATACGTATTATACCATATCTGCTCCGAAAATGGAGTACATATTATATGGATCTCCGCATCAAAATTCACGTAGACAGTTATATTTTTCACGAGAATTGACGGCTTTCTCAGCTCATTCATTGGGCATCCGATCCTGTATTTTGGTAGCCGGCGTATTTGTGCATTCGTTTTTAATTAAGGATAAATATTTTTTTAAGTTTAAGGGAAGTAATTAAAAAAGGCTGCAAGAGAAATTCGAATAAAAGTTACTAGAGTATATATACTCAATTTGATTAAGAAACTTTATTTAACAAAGTTTCATTCATTTAATGAGACACTTTTAGTCGCTGAAAAGACTATGAAAATAGTGGAACATTTCTACTGAATTATGAGGTACAATAAGTTGTTTAAGCTCTGTCCACATTGGAGCTCGAAACGAAAAGTTTCATGCAGGAAAGTTCGAGAGAGCTTTCCTATTGTTAAGGAAAATTCACAAGTGCAGTAAGCTCTTTACTGCCGGTTCATAAAGCTGACTTTTTAACCTTCTTAAATTCACTTTACCCTGTAAGCTTGGATCAACAGCGAAAAGTTTTTTTTTATTATAATTTCTTCAATGGCTAATTATTTAGGATTAAAAATGAAATATTGAGTGGTATGCTTTTTTATATAGAAATGCGAACAAGCCAACATATTCAATTTTTTTTTAAAACACTTGAGGTTAAATATAAAGCAAAGTAAAAAGCGCGCCTAACAACCCCATCTGGTCGGATTTTAAGAATCTGAAAATGTAAGACTGGATGCCCATTGGTTTAGCAATTGTCTGACAAACGATTATCGTGAAAAATAATCTGTTAAGACGTCTTCACATTGTAAAGATTTATAAACTCTCTTTCGGAATGGATATCTTCACACTGTAGATCCATATGCTCTATGTTGGGAGCGAACGAACATGGCTTAAAAAATAATAATTTATAAATTCATATTTGTACTCACTATTCGTTCTGAAAAGTGACTTCACTTATATTAAGTCTGTTTACTAACCATGCTTAAAAATATTAAAAAGCACTAAATGTATTTTTACTAAATCAGCGCCGACAGTGAGACGAAGATAAATGAACTGCACACATGTAAAGATGACCACTACAGAAACGAAGTTCATAAATGTCCACATTGTGAAAGTTTATTTGGACATTTTTTTGTCATTTACAAAAACAAATTTTTAAGTACAGGAATATTTCAAAGAAACAACGATTCAATTTTTAAAAAATATCTCAAAAAAAAAATGATATTTTAATTTACGTAGTTTGATACGAATACAATACCATAAATATTTTACAGTAAAACAAAAATAATATTACAAAGAACGTACTACACAAACCATATTATACTTACAAATGGTGAATATGCTTTGTGAAATATAATAATAATACGTAAAAGTTGGTGTCGGTGAATTATTTAAATAATGTCAAAAAAAAACATATCAAAAAAGCAATCACTTAGGTACAATAAAAGCTCTTGAATATTTGGAGCTTTCGTGTTCCGTAAATCTACAAGTGTTTGGAGAAGGATAGCTCCAACGGCGAACGAATACACAAATAAGAGAGAAAACAACCCGGTTATCTATTATTCATTTATTACAACCCTTCTTGGGAGAGTGAGTGGAGCGTTATTACTTACCCCAGTGGCGGGTTAAGGTACTTACGGGTTTGATTTTAAGGTAATTTTCTACTTTTTGTTTTTCAGATATGTAATCACTGTAACAAGTATATATTATGGTTCTTGGCTTAAACCATCCATTGACAGTCAAACGATTTGGAGATGAAAGTCAGTATAATAAATATGTATGCTAAAACACGACGTAAAATTCTATAATATTATAATTAGCTATTCACAAAGCAGTATAATCATGCGTTTACAAAATTGACGATAGACGAAAACTCGTTTACAATAAATGATTCATTCTTTACTATTGAACAGTTTTTCAATATTTATATTGGGATTCTAAGATAAGAGTTTTTTTTTTTCATTTCATCCCAAAACCGAAGAAGTAACAGTACTATTGGCTATATTCACACTTTACATTGTATAATATTATGCGTCATTCAAACACTCAATACGTGCAAATCCACGCGTGTTTGAATACTCTACCACATTACACCTAACAACAGAAACATATTAATACATGCATAATATTTATTTAAATCAAGGCATTAATTTCATTTATTTCTTATTTCAGATATTAAAAGTTTTACATATAAATTTAGAGCATTCTCAACATTACAGATATATTAAAAGAGTTATAATTAAACATTAAAAACAGTGTATTGTAAATGTAATAATACTTAAAAAAGTAAATTACATAGCTAAAAAAATAATATGTACTTAAGAGCGACTACCGAAAGAGGGTGGCAGATCATATTCTGAAAAATTATAAAACAGAATCCGTCTAAACTCAATATTCCTATTTCGCTAAGCATAAATATTACTCTCCGTATTGATATGGCTACTGGCAGGATAGTTCAAAACTTTGGTATAAAATCTGAAGTTCACGGTTCCCTGAGAATTTATCAGAAACAAACGTACCAATATTAGTCAGAGTGGCAGAATTTTTGATTCGACCACGTTTAGGTCGAAAACTATACGATACTCGTACAAAAACCACTGTGAAAATAATAAAACTGTGTTTTTTAATATTGAGACCCTCGTCGGTCTCGAGGGGCTCGTCTTGGATAATCCGCCACTGGCGTCACCCCAGGAACGTACTCAGAAAAACTACTTCTGCTTACCTTAACTGTTTTTTTTAACGATACGCAGGCTCCATACACAGGGAATACAAAACATAATAGCCATTTCCCCCACAAACAACTTACAGAAGATGTACAGCAAGCTGCTTAACACGTATTTTGTTTATGTAGCTAGGATCAATTGAGATACGCACGGAAAATATAACGCACTTCCATAAGTAAGGTAGATATTCAAATTTCACCCAAAGATGTTACACTTATATTACGTTTGTGTAATAAAGTAAAAGCAAAATACATGTACCGTATTTTTTCATTTCTGAGACAGCATCATATATAAGACCCACCTTAGATTCAAATATTTATATTGTACATTACATACCTCTTTCTATAATTAATACCAGCAACAAAAACTAGAGATTTACTTGTAAAAAAAGCAATGTTTACTATACAAACTATATTTTGTATTTCTATATGGATCGCCATATGCGAATTGGTTAACATTTTCGGCTTCTTCAATCTTTATTTTGAAAAACCAATAATAATGTTGGATGTGCTGCCAACTAATCTGAAATCAATCATAGTAAAATATACCGAGGAAGACAAAGTATTTATTACTAAAATATTAGCAGCCTCAAAGCAGGAAATAATAATGGAGCAAATAGATGGAGAAATAATTCTTATGAATGTATTGTTTATCATGCAATTACTTATTATTTTTATACAAATTTCTGTTCCGAAAGTGGAACAAATGAATCTAACGTTTTTTTTACTTGTCAGCTATCTATTTTATGTGAAGTCCAAACCAATTGATTTTAAACTTCATCAAATGTGTTCAGTTTATAATTGAATGGTAATTTTCTACAGAACCATTCAGAAATTTTCCGGAACCCAAGTTAAAGAATCTTGTTCTAAATGAGAGACTAAAAAAAATTTGACATTATTTTATACTGGTAAATAATAATTATTGTGCTAGTTTTATCGCTGTGGAACAAACAAATAAAATTTCCGTCAGGATAGGACTATTATAGAGAAAAGCAATTTATGTGAGCAGTCAGTGAGATGCGGTGGATTGGATTGCTAAAGGGTAGAATGCGGCCACCGAATACGTTATGACCGCAAAATGTCTATCATATTTACTGGTTGTTTGCTTTGTTGCTCTAATTGAAAACGAGTGATTTTTGCAGTGTCTTGTTGGGATTAGATCCCAAACTAGAAATACACAATAAATATTAAATAACTGACTACTTATTCGTTATCATTTTTTATCTCAATGGTTCGTAGTATTGCAAATAACTTCATCATTTCTAAAAATATTATTGAACATTTATACTATTAAGTTACATCACTTTAACAAAAAGCTTTCTCTATATTTTAAAACGATACCAAAAATAGTGATGTTGTTTTTATGTAAACAATAAAAAAGGTTTAAATTATGCAAAATACAAAACAAACATTATAATCAAACTAAGATTTTTCGAATTGCTCCACTAATGCAACTAACATCGATATGTTGACATATACGATATCAACTGTAGAATGGAAAAAGGACTCAGAAAAGTTATTTTCTATAATATCAATGCATAATATATAACTGAATACACATTTTATCAAAAAGATATAAGCTACAAATGTCGAATTAATATCTCATTTTAGCTCTTAAGTTTGAAAAAAGGAGGGTCT
>JAGVSQ010014214.1:0-10718 GCA_022683975.1 Rhyacophila evoluta
AACAGTGATCTCACATGTGGAAGTTTACCAGTTTTAAATAATTTAGAATATAAAACAAATTATTTAAATTAAAAAATGTATATATATTTGTGCAATTATTGATAGTTATTTGTGACCTACAGCCTAGACCATTATATAGTTGCTAATATAGCAGGAACACGTTTCTCAATTTTTTGGCTCAAGTCACTTTGTAAAGCATTGTTTTATTTTTTTGAAATTTCTTGTATTGTTAGTACATTTTTACGTTGACGCATACTATAAAGCATGTACAAATTATGTATTACTGAAAAACTATGCCAATAATACAAGAGATTGCAAAAAATAAAACTATACTTTACAAAGTGACCTAAGTAAAAAAATCAAGATGCGTGTTCCTGCAATATTAGCGACGATATGTGTGCAAAAGTATAATGTGAATGCATTTTGCTTTTGCGTTCATTACTCGCTACGTCTCCACACCTGTTATACGTACACCGTGTCGTATTGACCGTCAATTTTCATAGTGCCATAAGTGTCATACAGGAACAGCAGTGATTACTATCTTATTAACGGACCCTTGTTTTCATCTAGCCTAATTGAGAAGAGACGTTCTCGTTTTCCGAAAAATTTTGCATTTTTTTAAGCTTTCGTAAAAACAAGTTACAATAGCCGATCGGTCCGACGAATGGTCGAATTGATTCAAAAAGTTCTTCCCTTTCAACCGAAATATGGGGACACTCCCGGAGTATATGAATTCCATCCTGTAATCCGCCGCGTATGTAATTAGGAGTTCAATAAGACCAAGTCGATGAAGTTGAGAGAGGAGGCATAACCACCAGTACTGAAAAAAAGCTTGGAAATCGATTGGTTTTGAGTCAATTCAGAATAATTTTGCTTGCATATCTTTGCTAAAAAATAGATTTAAACTCATGACGCATCAACGAAACTTTATATCTATGGCTTAAAGCACAAATGTGTCCACTTTTGGCCGAATTTTAAAAATTAATTCCACCTTATTACACCATCAGTTTATACACTGTCCTGCAAGATTTTCATAAATGAATAAGTTTGCACTTTAAGCTACCGATATCATGTATCAATTTATTTTCACCCTATTCCCTTCAGGGATGGAGCTTATGGTACCATATAGTGGCAAGATTTCTACTCCATAAAATGGAGTTTATGAATCTTCCAAACGTCACGATATGTCTTGATACTTAAAAAATATTTTGAGATTAAAATAAATTTTCATTAAACAACATCAATTTTTATTATACAATACTAACACATATTTTATGTGAAAGCCTAAGGAGTATTGTAAATACTGTGTGCAATCATTTGAAAAGAGCAAAATTCACAAATCGTATGGATAATTTAGCTAATATGGACCGTGCGGTCTAAAATCAAATGCCATATCTATATTATAAAAAAGAACAGGGCATAATCTTCAGTATTTTCAAAATGGTAACTAAATACAAATTCAGCTGTAATTTCTGTCACTTAGTGTCTTAACCATAGCATTAAATATATTATATTTACTGTAAAAAGAAAAAGGACTTTACCAACAATTTTTTTAGATAATCACAATGTGTCACAACCACAAATAGCTTAATATACGTTCTATCAAAATAATTTTAACTGCAAGTGCCAAATTATAGGATGAGAATTAAAGGTGGAGAGGTTTTAGAAGGATTTTCTGAGACTTCTGAACTTATATATGCATACTATCCGTGGCGTTATTCAAATGCTATCATTTTAGGGATACATTCTTATTTTAGGTTAAAACTAAACAGAAATATGTATTTGGTGATGCATTTTTTTCGACTTGTGCGTGCTCTTATTGATGATTTTGCCACTCTGGCTAATATTGACCTGTACGTCCGTAATAACTTCCTTAAAAACTGAGAACATCAGCAATGGTGATGTTTAACAAAATCGCATCTGATATTGATATCTTCCACCTATGAAAGCCTTATTATATGTTATTATTTGGATAGATTCTGCTGTATATATTTTTATAATTCAATCTATCTAACTTATTTTGTCTCCCCAGTAGCGTGGTTGGTAGCGTGCGCGCCTAGGGATCCCGAGAATGCGGGTTCGATCTCATATCTGTCAGATTTCAAAAATCCCAAAAATACAGGACTGGATGCCCATTGGATTGACTAATTGTCTGACAAACAATTCTCGTAAAAAATAATCTGTCAAGATGTCTTCACATTGCGGAGATCCATTTACTCCTCTTTCGGAGTGGATATCTTCACACTGTGTAGATCCATATGCTCCATGTTGGGAGCGAACATGGCTTAAAAGACAAAAAACTTTCTTGGTAAATTCTCTTTTTTTCATGCATTATTTTCAAATTTATTTTTACTATTTGCTGTTCATTATACAATATTGATTTCACCTACTTAAATATGTTTTTATCTTAATATTATATATGTATATATTTATATTGGTGTTCTATATAATAATAATCAAAAAAAATATTAAACAAAATATTTTCATTATTTTGAAAATGTTTAAATGAATATAATTTTTTGTTCATTTTAATATGAAAATACCTTTACTTTTAAGATACAATGTATGAAAATTCTCGTTGCCCCGGAGATATTAGAAGAGCACATTCCCATTACTCAGCAAACGCACTTATCCCTATATCCGTCGATAAGAATGTTAGGTTTCCCATTTTCCTTGTTACGCTTTGTACTACGTTCGTGAATATCCTCAGCGGCTGGAAAATTGTGAATCCTCTCTTATGGAATTATGTTTTCAGCGTTTTACAGAATATTGATTGGTATTCGAGAAAGGCTTCACAAAAATACTCGATAATTTTATTTAAAAAAATCTATTTTTACTTATTTTACACGTCAAAACATTAAACAATATTAATTCAAGCTATTCACAACATAACACATCGACCGTAGAAAGAAAAAAGACGTAAACTTCCCAGAACAAATTTCACAGAAAGAACAAAAAATGCAAATTAAAAAATTTTTTGAGCCAAAGTCAAAGTGCACAAAGAACAAAACTGATATTTAATTAATAATTAATATTTTCGACTGATGGTGCTTGATGGAAATTGATTTTAAATTCTAAATTATTTAAAACTGGTAAACTTCAAAAAATTTAAAATCAATTTCCATCAAGCACCATCGGTCGAAAATATTAATTATATAAAAATATTTTCGTTTTATTATCGCTATTAAATCGAAGAAAGCACTTCAGTACACATACTGAAAATCAAACCCTGCTTGTTGAACGTGAATATTGTAACAATAATAATTCATGAAATTAAATCATAGCATATTAATAAGTCCCTTAGAAACCATATATAAACTTGCTTTTATATAAATCGGGATGCTGTAACTTCCGAGATCGAGAGATAGTATAGCAGACCGTACGGCTTCTTATTAACTCTAGAGTGAAGATATAACGCGAGACTTGGTATGTCTTCTTTTACAAATTCCTCTAAATCTCGTCTAGACTTAGACAACTAATTTTCGCTAAGCTGAAGAGATGGATATTATTACAGTAGAAACCTCTTAACATGAAACCGAATGTATTGAAATATTTTTTACTGTCAGTTAATTAATAATTGATATTAATAAAAAGTATTGTCGTATATATTTTTTAATTCTGCAGCTGTAAGATTTAAACTGGCAATAAAACGTATACGCCAACCTCTCAGCCATCAGGTGGACATATTTTAAATATCATTCATATACTGAGACACTGCTCGAAGCCGTTCAGAATACTACCACTCCTCCCATCCCACCTTAATACAATCATTAAAATTACGGTGTTTTATACTAGTAATACATAAGATCTCCCCGGTAGCGTAGTTGGTAGTGTGAGCCCCTAGCAATCCGAAAATTACGAGTTTGATTCCCTATCTGTCAGATGCTCATTGGGTTGAACAACTGCCCGGCAAACAATTCTCGTGAAAAATAATCTGTCAAGACGTCTTCATATTGCGGAGATCCATATACTCCACTTTTTGAGTGAATATCTTTACACTGTGTATTCCATATGTGTTCTATATGCCCCATGTTTGGAGCGAACGTGATATAAAAAAATACACCGGAAATAAAATGTACACACTAACTTCTCTGCCATCAGGTGGACAAATTTGAAATATCATTTATACACTGTGCCACCGGTCGCAGCAATTCAGAATACTCCCTCTCTTCCCTTCCCAGACTTCATTCATTAAAATAATAGTGTTTTTACTAGTAATATATAAAATATTAAAACCTTGCAATCAATAAAACCTATATATCTATATACATAATAAATGTAAATATTAGTTTGTTCAAAATCTTAAATCTCCAAAAGTTCTCCACCGATTGATTTACAATTTTGACACAACGTTGCATTTAAATACGTGCGTATTTTTATGTGCTTACTATTATATATATATTTATGTGACATGTAAAAACATTTTCTTTTTTCTTCATTTCACCAGCCACAGCAACGCATGCACGGGTACAGCTGGTAAATAATAAAAAACATGAATACTAGTCAATTACTATTTATCACAGAATAAGAAGTGTAAATATAAATATAATCATGCTCCACGCTTAGAGTAGACATGACTTTAAAAAGTTCAATACTTGTTGCATTTAATTATCAGGTTTTATTTTTCGACCAAGAACAATTGAAAAAAATATATTCGTATTTTTTGACGTAAGTCATTTTTCTATATTTTGTAAGCCGTTCTTAGGAATGTCTGGTTAGTAGAACAGCATCCACGGCTTATGCCAGTTCTACAGTTGTCTTTTGTTCCGTCGACAAACAAGTCGTTAGAAATAACAAGGAGAAATCGAAATGCCCTGCTATTTGCCATTCGTTAGACGCCAGCTTTACGAAAGTGGATTTTTTCACTGGACAGAAGGAGATTCCTAGCAACCTACTAAGCTACCATTCTTCCGGCTATTTTTTTTTACCATACACTTAAAAGCAATGACAAAAAATTAAATATTGATTGACTCATCAATATCATTCAATAAACTCGTTATTATTTAATATCATATTACTTCACTTAAATAGTAATTATAATCGATTGATTAAATAGTGAATTTACTTATACTTTTTTTTATAATGGTATTCACTCCCAAAGTAAAGCATGGAGATCTACACAGTATGAAGATATCCACTCCGAAAGTGGAATATATGGATCTTCGCAATGTGAAGACGTCTTGACTGATTATTTTTAATAAGAATTATTTGTTATACAATCGCTCAACTCACTAAGCATCCAGTCCTGGATTTTTGAAATCAACAGATTAGGAATCAAACCCGCATTCCCCGGAATTTTCAAAAATTTTATGAATTCTTATTTAATCTCACTATTATTAAATTTTACTTATATGAATCATCATCAGCGACATTTTTTTTGAATATCTTCTTAAATATCTTTAGACTATACATTTCGTCATCAATATTGCAACAACACGTACGTAACTTGATTTTTTAGTTTAAGTAACTATTAAAAGTTAGGTTTAATTTCATGAGAAATGTTTGTCAGACAATTTATTAACCTAATAGGCATCCAGTTTTCCATTCTCGGACTTTTAAAAATCTGACGGATGGGAAATCGAGCCCGCATTCTCCGTATTGCTAGGCACGCAGGCTACCAACTACGCTACCGGAGAGACATTACTGATTATTAGTTTAAAGCATTAAGAACACAAACATAGCACAAATTTTTAATGAAATATTAAAAAAAAGAATATATAGTTATGGTTAGTTGATATCAATTTTATATAAGTGACATCAAAAATTAATAATAATCTAGAAAAAATGAGAATGGTAGATAGATCCTATTCTACAAATAAATACTATAGCATCCATCCATACTCACTCTCGCACAAATAGAAGATATCAATAACAAAGAAATTGCATTAAAAATCACCATGGTAAGTATTTAAATTTCATATTACACTCTTAATAATATAAAATTCATAGTTAATGTTGATTTATTTCTTTAAATATCAATCGCCTTTTTCTCTTGTTTCTTAATATGTGGCTTGGACGTATTTTGCTTAACTACATTCATATATTATAAAAATAATGTTAGTGTAAAAATATTTTTATGACATAACCCGTTTAGTCAGCATACAGTTCCATATTAACTAAACTATTTTACTAATATATCTATACCTAACAACTTTAACAACTTAAAAAAGCTTTTTATTGTGTTTTTTTATTTTAAAAAAGATCTCTCCATCTATTATTTCGAAAATAATTATATAATAATAAATATTTCGATGAATTTGGCTTAGCCACAAATACTTTCATTGTCTTTTCAAAGTCCTTGTTTATGTTTATACGGTTTTAAGATTTTACAAAGTTTTGCGAGAACATCAAAATGCTCTCAGAATAAAATACATATTAAATATTCATATCGAATATTTTAATTGAAATCCTTTAACTGTTTCTATCCCTTGTTTTAATTAATGCTTTCAAAGGGAAATAATTTGTGTGATTTTTCGTAAGCATTTATCATTAAATAGTAATATTTATCACTTCCTACAAAATTTAAGCTTTGAATATTTGAAGCTTAAATATTATTCACAAGTATATAAAGGGTTTTTTAAAAATAAGTTTTCACGAAAGGTCCAGTCAAATATACTTATAATTACTAATATTTTCCCGATACAACTGCTATGTAGCCATGAATCTATTAAGCTCAGTCCCATAACTTTCGTTTACATCATCATTTACCATTACTTACACAATATTTACTTTAATTTACGTTACGTTACGTCGAAGTTATAATTTGTTTTTTACAATATGTGTAAATTAAGTAAATTTATATCATACTGTTATCCTTATCTTATGACTTATTCGGTAACGTAGTTGGTAGCGTGCGCGCCTAGCAATCTGGGGTATGCAGGTTCGATTTCCCATTTTCACACTGCGTAGATCCATACGCTCCATATTGGGAACGAACATGGTATAAAAAAAAACTTATTTATACAATTTTTAATGTGTATTTTGAAGACATTCTCTGCTTGTATTTTTAGGCATAAATAGTATATTTATAATGCAGATGATGAATTATAAGTGTAAATATTAAGCATTTCATAAAGTGAAATAAGAATTAGGAATTCTATAACTCTGGCAAATTTCTTTGAGAGTACAACACAGAAAAAGCAACGAATCAAAAACGAAAAAAATTGTGATGTTTATTGAATGCAATATAAATAAAAAATAATTGCTACTGGATGAAACGATAGTTTGAAATGAAGTCTTGACATCAGATATATATAAAATGACCGAAGACTGACTTTAAAAACCTACAACTCAACATACAAAAAAATAAATCCACATTTTCGGCCCAAAGCGTTTCATATAGATTGTGAAAGATTTTATTACGAGGAAAGATTAGGAGTCAGATAAAAAATATAGCATTACAAATAGATAAAAAATATAAATATAAGAGCTTTTAATAATAAAGAAACACAATTTACGGTGTAAAATTTGTTTAAAAATAAAAATAATAAACTTAGGAAAGATTTCATATTATAGAAGCTTTCATCTCTGATAACAATATTTGTTTTTATTTTCCTGAAAGCTTTTGGTCTTAATAATATCAAACATTAAACATTACTTATTTTTACTTGTTGTTGACATAATATGAGTATGAAAACTAGTAAAATAAAAAGTTTCCCAACAATAAATACGTCAACCTGGCAAAAATTTTATCACGCACTTCAATCAAGATAAGCCTATTATTTTTATTATTTTTACAAAGTTGTAATTCTTATATTTTGTGAATAACATCTATAAACCATATAATTGATTTATCAATAAAATAGTTTTATACGATATTGGATGGCTACAAGTTATATGTGTAGTAATTTCATTAAAGCTTTTTTCAGTTTGAGAGCTTTCCTCTAAGTAAAAAAAGCTCTTGGCTTAATATCACGCAAACTATTCTCTTTGATTCATAATTACTTTGATTGTTCCTGCGGATATACTCTGCATAACTATGAGAAAGCTTTTTAGTGATTTTTGAGAAATTAAAGACGCACGTGTCCATATATTCTAGAAAAAATATGAAAAAAAGATAGAACATATGGTCTTAACGTACCATTTCCAAGATTTTCTGTCACCCAAAAATCATTTTGTATCCTCTCAGATCATGTCACAGCCAATAAACAACGATGGATAGTATAAAAATATGTATAGTTTTTATAAATATTTGTTGGAAAAGGGACGTAACCTAAACAGAAAAAAATACACAGTCACAAAAACGTCTTTTATAATGATTTTCGGCCATAATCAAAATATTAACTAGACACAGCCTGAAAGTGCATTAAGACTAATATTAATCGTTTATTTACTCAATATTCCATTATTTATTAATTTATTAATTAACTACAAATTCCGAATAAGTATTTGAATTTAGATTTTGAGTTCGAAAAAATGATGGCCTGTCAAATTTTCGACCAGGAAAAAAGACTTATATTATTTTCAGATTGGGTGAATATAACACCATTTTAGTCTTCGTGCACTTTTAGATTGTATCTAGTATTTTGATTTTGGCTTAAATCATTAAATAGACTTTTTATCTCTCCTGTAAAATTTAGTCTATGTGGTTTACGTATTTTTTCCTTTTCACAGACAACATACTTCCGGGACATTCCCGCCAAATAAAGTAAATCGCTTCTCGGCATGAAATTTCCAGTATTTGTCTGATGGAGACGATGTATAAGAACGGAGCGATTGAATGGAGGGCACATCTGGTTCACTTCGTATAACTTTAAGTAAAATTCGCGATGAAAAATCACAAAGCGCGATTACATCTCGAAATTACTTTCAACATTAAAAATGCGTCGATTGAGCTGTAAAAAATGTAAAAAAACGCGCGTAAAAGAAGTTTGTAATGCGTAAAAAAAGTCCAACACTTTATTGCGAAAAGTTTTCTCTTAAATTTTAGTTATGTTTTTCTCTGCGATACAACCGTGTCAAAGTTTAGAGTTTTAAATTGAAGCAAGTACTAACTAATTTAGCAAGAGGTATGAAATAACGGCATACTTTTCTGTGCACTTTGTTGGAGAAATGGTCTAAGTTAGATATTTAAAAATAATGTTACCTGTTAAATAAAAAATAATGGTTGAGAAGAAATATAACGAAAAAATGAGCCGTTGTATTACTGATTAAGAAGAAGATTAGATCATATAAAAAGTAATTAATTTTTATAAATTACAATACTTATTTCATAAATTGTATTACAGTAATTTTGATGTTGTAAAAGATTTTTATGACTTCGAAAAACGTGTAAACAGTTTGTTTCTTCCTACATCAGTGATTCCTAATTTTTTTTGTACCAAGGACCCATAAATGAGATAACAATATTTTTTCCTATAGATGCAACAAGTTGATTTGCAAATTTTGAGAAAATAAAAATACATTTACGGTGTTACGTTTGTTTAGGTCCCGCCCTATTTTGAGATTTCCACTTTCGTGCATTTTTTCAAAAACAATTCTACTCTCGTACTTAATAGGCGGTGAATAATCAGAATTTTATGCTTAAAAATCTCTAAGTTACTTCACGGAATAATGATTTCTCGCGATTTAGCTTGCGCATATAAGCCTCTCGTGGACCTTTCTGTACAGACCACTTTAGGAACCACTGCTATATATATATATCTGTTCACACTCTTTTCATTTCTTATATATGTTTTAATGATACCCATAGTAACACAAGCGCACCGCAATTAATACGATGATAAATATAAAAATTAAAAATAATAAACAGCACGCATTCGATTATTTCTATCATTGTTCGTTGTTTTTCTCTTCGATGAAGTCTTATTAGTTCAATGTAATATAATAATAACGATCAATATCAAATAATGTGGGTTATTTCGTAATACATATTTTTAACATTGTCAACAAAAATAAATATATAATAACTATAATATGTACAAGTTCGCTATTTTAAGCTCAAGTCGATAATCGTAACGAATAAAATAGAGGTTTAATCGTTTTTCTTAAATTTCGAACGTCAATAAAAATATATAAAAAATTTAGACTCCAAGGAAGTCTACTAAGTGATTTACGAAGATTTTCCTTTACATAATAGACTCGGACTTCGTATAACACGGTACTTCTACAACACGGTTTCAATATAGCACGGTCGATGAATTGTGGTATAATATTGTATAGCACGGTGTATATATTACGATTTTAGAAAGAAAGCAATGCTTAAAAACTAATTAGCTCACCTGATTTGAATACTTCTAGAACATGCGATCACAAAAATATTCGACTTGATTCATATTAAAAAAATATAAAAACCAACTTAAAATGTTTGCGTCAAAAAATGTGACCAAAAGTAGTCACTGAAGAAAATGGTACACCACCAATAGAAGATGAATACAAAAAAAACAATTAACCTTTATCGTGGTATTGATGGAGAAGAATTTGATGTCTTTGATATTCAAGATATGCAAAATATTGTATATTGAAAGACCGTATTTGTGACGAAAGGAAAATCAGTCAAAATGTTAGATGAACCTACTATGATACCGTGATTGCTTATAAGGCAGTTTTGAAAAGTTAAACCCAAAAATTCTCAAGAGTATTTGATACTGAAAAATTACAATCCATCTTGAAAACAAGTCGGACGAATAGGATTGTAGTCGATAGTCATATTGGTAGGTAGATAGGTAGCGTTGTTGGTAGCGTGCGCGCCTAACGATCCGGGGAATGCGGGTTCGAAT